>WBZZ01004855.1:0-12500 GCA_019918135.1 Paulinella micropora | reverse complement strand
TATACATCATTGTGTATAGGGGTATAAGAAAAGGTCGCATATTTACCTATCTGCGCCTACAGTCTTTGTCTTCAAGTTAACAGTCATAAATCTGATAGTGTCGGGTTGGTGGGATTGAAAATTCCGAATTGATTTAGGAAGCCTAGGCGAAAATGACTTGGAACGGAAAAGACAATTAGATATATTGTTTTTCCTTGAATCCTTCTCTTTGTTCACCGTACCGTCGCAAAATTTATAGTAAAACGTGTTTCACGGGAAATCGGGGGGAAAAGGTAATGCGAATGGGAAAAATGGCAATAGCTAAAAAGAACTTTGAACTGATCGTTTGAAATTATTTCTGAACGGAATCGAAAACTAGTTATTAATAGTGAAGTCGAAACGTAGTGCAGAGGAGAATCTGATGAACCAGTCAAAAAGAGTGACTTATCAACTGTACAGGTTTTAGCCTGTCGTTAAGATGCTCAGTCTGATAATGAGTTAGGGCTTTTTGCAGCAATAGAGACTTTTATAAGAGTTCGCTTTATCGGAAAGACTACCGTACCGGACCGAAACATTAATATTGTGTTAAACTTTCTTCAAGTTTTTACTTCAAGTTTACACTTCTATTTTTAGTTCCGTTACTTCATTTTTCCGTTTATTTATCAACTGTCATAACTTGTAGTTGTTACGTTTTCAACTGCTAGCACTTGAATAACTATTCGTTAGTTCTCAGAATTTGCATTGTTTCGCCAGTGACAAGTAGTCTGTCAAGCAAGTGTACTAAATAAACTGGAATTGACCATCCCAGCGTCTTTTGGTACCTTCCCTGTTCTCGGAAGTATTTTGAAATCAAATGACAGCAGTGTGTGTATTCATTTGAATGCCGGTTGGTAATTTCCTCACAGGAGGGTCGTCAAGACTTACAATTCGAATTTCCCTTTATTTTCGGAAGAGTCACACTTAGTGTGTGCTTTGCAAAGCTCGAATTGGGGAACACCTACCTGCTTCTGGAAACACCAACAGCGAGCAAGCTCGAGGTCTGCCATTACACCCACACAGGACAGCTAGTTCACCTGTCTTTGAGTGGCCGGTCATGGTGACCGTTGTTCATGTTCACCACACGCAGAGAGGCGACTTGTACCATGTCTTCAAGTCTTGTTCAAGTCTGTTCAAGTCCCTTGCATATATAGGACAGTCCCTCAAGCAAGACCCATCGAGTAGCAACCAACCCTAAAGGTCTCGTTTGCAAATTCCAGACCTGTTTGCTACATCGTGGGTCTTCTACGTTCAGGTGAGACAAAATGAGCCTTCCAGCCTCATTTCCTCGCCCCAATTACGACCTGGTCAGTCAGGAAGTCTACCACCGAGAGGAACGCTTCAACATCTCTCGTACGCTGCGCACCAACCTCAAGGTCCCCTTCATAGACACATACAGGAAGGCCCTCAAGGACGGCTCTGCCAAGAAGCTCTCGCCCCAGACGGACGGAATCAGCCGCGCCCACTTCATTAAGGTCGTACTAATGACTTTAAATAAGGACCTCGGCCCCCTCTTAGCGAAAGCAGTAAAGGACGGCCTTCTCAATCTTGAGGAGGAGCCTTTTCTCCCCATGCAGCCCCTTGAGCAGATGGTGGATTATTGGTTGGACCCATCCACTTTCCATAAGTGGACCGCTTATAGAGGTGAGAGAGACCTAGCTATAAGTAGGTACAACGACCTTGCGAAAAAGGCCGGTTGGGTTCTGTCCCCGGACAACGTCCCCAGCTCCATACCCTACGTGAAGATTCCGGCACCAGCGGCCACGGCGGCTCCTACCATGGGCCCAACTCGCCCCCCGCTGGCAGGAGCAACGACTACGACCACGACTGCGACTACGACTACGGCTACAGCTACGGCAGCGACGATGCCTCCGGCTACGGCGGCAGCATCGTCATCGCGCTTCATGGCTGCCCCCGCCCCGGTAAGGTTCCCCCCAACTGGCTCCCAACGCTTTGGTGGCCCCATCACAGACTTCCCAGGTCGACCCTCTCGCCCTTCAGGAAGTAGTTTGGGCCCCATAGGCGGGTCAGAGGCACAGCGTTCTCTGTTGACCCGACCGAGACCGACTGCTGACGGGGCATTTTCCCCACTAGCATCAGGGTATGGTTCATCCCCGATCCCGAGGTTTTCTCAACGGAGCCCAAGCTTACCGGGATCATTCGCCTCCCCTCCGGACTCCCGGTACGAAGACAGCGGCGCGCTTTTTGTCTCCCCATACGGAAGGGTAGTCGAGGAGGAAGAAGAGTCAAAAGGCTCTCTGTTCTCTCTTCCGAGCGAGGGGCAGAGCCAGCCGACGGTGACAGCCTCCCCCTATCCACCCGAGTCGGGCAGTCCTCAAGCCGACCCCGTTCTGCCCCTCCACGTATTGTGACTTTCTCCACAGTTAGGCAATCGCTCCCGCCAGCTGGTGGGAGCGACGAAGATGGAGAGACCGGGACGGCGGTCGCGGAGACCGCAGCCTCCGCAGCGGTCTCGCCAGAGGTAGCCGGAACGGCTCTAGCCGACCCAGCTGCCCCGACGATCGAAGCGGAGGAGGACAACCCGTCTGGGAGCAAATCGTCAACTAGTGCATCCTCTGGTAGTGGCGAGCAGCCCTCGTCGAGTAGCTCCGAGCCCTCACGTACCCGGAATGGTATACGCTTTAGTGGCAGCGCCGTCCTTATGATGGTTGCACCATCGGAAAAGACCGCAAGGAACGCAAGGATGCACCTATGGCGGCGGTGATGGCGGCTCAAGCGATGGTAGATGACCCTAGCCAGGTAAGCACCCATAATATATTGGACGGGACTGACACGGCTGTTGAATGCAGTTATGTCGCTCCCGTACGACCTCGTAAGGCAAATGTCCTCCAAGGACGGGTCCTGGCTATTGCCGGACTGGATCAGACCGCCGACAAGGCTATCGACATCTTTGTCATAATTGACACTGGATGTAATACCTTGGGGCTGATCCACCCACACTTGTCCTCCAAGATGGGCCTGACTGAAATGGATTTGCCCATCCTGACAGCCCGCACGGCTCAAGGGATCATAACTATGGTGAGAGGCATACGTCTCTACATCCAAGTCCTCCCTACAAGAGGCTTGGATGAGATTTACCTCCCAGCATGTTCCCCCGGGAGCGGATATTTTGCTTGGTACTGCCCTTATCATGCAGACCAACATATCCACGGATGCCCTTTTCACCCGTATGGCAACTGGCCAACCGTGGCCGGCCTTGCCGACACGGGCGGAGAACGAACAAATCCTCTTGGATGAGTTTGAGATCCTGACCCCGCCCCGACAGCCCAGCGAGACTGTCAATCAGGTTTTGCGAAGCAGGACAATCCTAAGAGATGGTCTCTGCCAACAGTTGGTCACGCTGATGGACCTCCCCTCGGATGATAACGAGGAAGAAGCCCAAAAGCAAGACCTTAAGGAATGTCCTTTTAGTCTCCTCCCTTTGGTGGCGATCACCACTGACGGGAGTGATGATGAAGAGGAACAGGAAGAGAAAGAAAAAAGCGAAGAGAAGACAGACGAGACGGAGGAGAAGCAGGAGGACAGTACTGACCGCACATCCCCCACACCGCGACAGACACGATCTCGGACCACAGCGGCCCGACTGGACCGTACACCGGTCTCGGCTTTTCCGATCACGGGTCTTCCCCCAATACGCGAGGAGGAGGACGTGATTCCTCAGGGACCACCGTCACCTAGTGAGACGGCGACGCCAGCCCAGGCTAATCTTGAAGGAGCCTCCGCTTCAAGCTCAAGCTCGAGTTCGAGCTCGGGGCAAGATCACCGGGCCACGCAAGCCTCACAAGAGACTCCCGGAGGACCATCACCCACTCCCTCCACCGCGTCTCATAGCGAGTGGGCACGCAAGCCCGGATCGGCCGATACGCCTAGCCGGTTAGGACCTAGGGAGTCTCCCATAGAACCTACTTTCTTACCGACAACTCCCGCTCACTCGCCCGCTTTGTCAAACGTCACGTCACCGTCTCCCCCCGGCGCTAAGGCACAACGAGGTGCAATCGTTACATCGCCCGCTCTCTCGAACGTCACGTCTCCTAACGCACTAATTTCTCCTCCAAGACCGACTCGGTTGGAGAGGGAGCTTATAGTGATAGATGGCACGCCCCCGGCGGCGACGTCGTCGTCAGGACCGGCGCGTCAAACCGCTACGCCTGAACCACTATCACAAGCTAGCTCCTCATCGTTCTCCCCGCCGCGATCGCTTCCGCCCCTAGCCCAGCAATCTCCTATACCAGGATTGCCATAATTTTGGACACAGGGATCACAGCGATCATTGGGGTTTTCTTTCATGTCCTGCCGCCATGGATCAATCTCCCCTAGCGCAGCTCGAACCTTCCCACAAGGAGATTCGAATCTGACTAAATTTCAGCTCATAGCGGTCCGAGGCCGCGCTATAACGGATACTGGCATGAGACAACTCAACAAGGGAAGACCTACAACTCCACGCAGAGCGGGTCTATCAACCCCGGGTCCAAATAGCATCATGCACCCAGTAGGACCACGCATGGTTACCCGCACACACGTCGGGTTCGAGAGAGACATGCACCGTGAAGGCAAGAGCATACCAGCCGTCCCGCAAGTAGGAGGTGCGGTTTTGAAGGACGTTTATAATGACAGGAAGTCACTGTTCATTATTCAAAACCCAATTGTCCGCCTCCGCCCCTACTGGGAAGATCTCGTCCAATTCGGTCAGCACTTTAAATGCAACCATCGTTGTTACTATTACCTGCCTTACCTCATCCGGGTCCATGGGATCTACAAGTTCTACGAGGACCCGTCTTTTGACGATCCAGGCAATATCACGATAGTGCGACACCGACCCGAGATCCGCGAGGACGGTGGGTATCAAATCCCGCTTCATGGCGGCACCATACATCTAGATCGGTGCTTCTCACAGCTCCGTCAGTTGACAAGATATGAGGACATGCACCAACATAGTTACGTGGCCACGCGCTTATACTCGAGCCAACTGATTAGATCAGTAGCATATGTAGCCCCTAGAGTCCAACAGGCTAAGGCGTGGGCCCGGATATCCCTACGCCAGTTGCCAGAAATCATGTCACAAGTCAATCAAGAGACCGTATATTCCTCGACAACAAGGGATATATCGCGCCTTCTATTGGCCCAGGTTACATCGACTGTCAAGTCGTTCATACCTTTGCAGGTGTCACTATGAAAACCATGAACCTCTGTCATCAGGAGCGTGGCTCGGGCCTTTCCCAGCCCGAGGATGTCCTCCTGTCGGAATGCATCGTTTTCGTTCCTTGCTTGCAAGGACCAGCCCCTATACAAACCAACCCCCAGGATGATTGGATCTGCATCGACAAACGCACCGAAGTGGATGCTTTTCACGATCGCTTTCACAAAAACCCTGCGGTAACCAACCGCTGCAACATCCCGTTCGTCGAAACGAACCGTAGTCCCCGAAACGTATCCGTAATTTGCTGAACGGTCTCCCTCGCAAGTTGGTATTGCCGGCCATGGTTATGAATCGGACCCCACTGACGATGTTTCACCATCCGCCGGTTTGGGGACGATCCAGAGCTCAATTGGCCTCAATTCTGGCTTTTGGGTTGGACCAGGAAGACCCGATATCCGATACCCTGCTTTTCAGGCATTACATATCATACTCGCACGAACGACCATATGGTTTCATGGGCCAACTATCAGGACTCTACCCGGGACATGGGGGGTGTCTCAGCAGATTATGAAACACGTAGTCCCATTTCCATGGTCCCACACTGTATCGGTAGAACCGGTACGATCAAGGGGGAGCATAGGACGGCATGATGAAGACTATCTCGGCTGCCCTATTTTCGTACGATACCATTTTGCCTTCGAGCACTTATGGCAGTGGTTTGCATGTCTCTACTATCCTTTTCGATTGCCATCGAATTCTGCCATAAGATACTGCACACACCCACATGACATCAAGCGGTCTATCGGATTTTCACGCCCGACTTTCTCCTTTTTCGCGGATCTGCCGGCGAACTATTTCGCAAACATGGACATGACAATTTGTTCTACTGGCAAATATCATCCCATCCTCCCGACAGATGTAAGTCCCAATCCAGGCATGCTCGCGCGCCTCTTCACTGATAGCCCGGACAGAGAAATATTAGAGCAAAAGCTGAACCTGTTAAATCAACCTTCCTTATTCATGGAAGCGCGATAAACCAGGGGTATAGACACTTTAGCCCCGGTACAGGACTATCTTCTCCGGAACCTGCCTTCTTCGGCACACGACCAGAAGTGGTACTGTACAACCATAACGAATGTCCCATTTTTCATACAGGTGCAGACGGAGGTGGCACTGCAGCATATGCTCAACGTGTCGGCTTACGAGGAAACCCAGGTCGTAGTGCACCCAAGCACGTATTCACCTTGTCTTGCAGACATCTTGAATCCGTATTCGAGGGCACTGCGGGCCAAGGGTTACCCATACGGTGTCCCATCCATACAGGACGAGATGGATATCAAGGAAACGATACCAAACATCGTGCGCCTCGATCTCGCCTCGACCTATCTTGGCACTCGGGTAGACCGGGATTCATGTGATATAGCGGCCTATCTAAACCTTCCGCTAGTCCCCGTTGATCTTGGTTGGGAGTCAGTCTCTTCCTGGAACACACATTGCAGTCTTGAGTTTGTGATGCTCCAAAACATCATCCTTCAGCAGGAAGCGGACATGTTTTCCACGAACGGGCAACTTCCCCCCGCTCCGGTGACTGGAAGGCCGGAGACGACCTATCCAGTCCTCAGGCTCTCCAAGAATTTGGACCACCGATGGAAACTTAGAGCTCGGCAGGATCCCACCCCTTCGCCCTTTTCACCGGCTGCCCCTACATGATTATCGCAAGCACCATGATTCGACATACTTACCATCTTCACCATCATCGACATACTTTTCAACATCGTCATCATCGTCATCATCGTCATCATCGTCATCATCGTCATCATCGTCATCATCGTCAGCATCGTCTTCAGCTCCCTCATAGGGTCCTCCCACATTTCCTTCCGCGGTGTCAGCCGTGGAAGGAGCGCATGCTATACGATTTACAATCACAGGTCCTAGGTCTCTTCGGCCGACGCGACGCCTCTGGGGATTTCAGATCCCTTCCTCACGCGCCTCCCGGAGTCAGCTGGAGGAAGGGTCTCCGTCTGACCGCATCTCCTTCTCTCCGCGAATTTCATCCCGCTCGAATCCACTCGGCCTCTCATCCGCTGATTCGAAATCACAGCGGCGATTGGAATATAGTAGAGCGCGAGATGAGGAAGAGGAAGAGAAAGAGGAATACGAACTTCAAGGACGTAGCGGCAAGGATGAAAGAGAAGACTCTCCGCCCGCCGACGAAGACGCGGATACCGGCAGAGGTCGTTCCAGCAAGCGGATAGGCCGGAAATACAAAAAGCCCAAAATCAGCTGCCAGCCCGACCGACGACGACGACGTAGTCACGACAACCACTACAAAGACGGCTCCTCGTCCTCCTCTTCCTCATCTTCTTCTTCATCTTCGTCCTCCAGCTCTGCTCCAGCCCCGAGCACAACATCGGGTAGCCGGACGACAGATAAGCAGGAGAAGACGGAGGACAAGAATAAGAACAACGAGCGGAGTAAACGAGGCAGCCGCGGCAAAGCCCATAAGGTACGCACATGGCACTATCATGAAGTAGCCTATGACCGCCAAGGTAGACGTTACCTTCGGACTGTGTCACAAGGTGAACGCAAGCCCATACGCTCTCAACACCAAGCACAACAGCAGCGTATGCGACAGGCCATAATCCATGGCTGGAAAAACCCGGTCCAGAGATGGACCACGGGTATTCCGGCTCGGAGAAATGCACCCCGAAGCACACTGCCAAGGCGCGGTCCGAGACGCGTGCGGAGCGAGCCCTAGCCTACCCCGACCGGCTCACAGCCGACCCCAGAACTTAGTTACGGAAACGCGCAGCAATGTGTATGCGCCACTTGCAACCCATCTCCGGCAACTAAACACGAAACGTGTACCATCCCACTCGATGCTTATGCTTCGAACATTGGCTGTGTCACAATGTCAATCGCCCCCTTCTCCGGGACAGCTGCGCTTCCGACCACACTCCCCTCAACATGAGCCGGAGATGTGCAGGACGCAGTGACAACCCACGGAGCCGTATCCAAACCCCATATTGTGGCCCAGGTAATGTTACCGCATGACAGGGAACATCCCCCGATCAGCGGTCTAGACTGGCTCTCTATGAACATGACTTCTGACCCAGGTATTTTACTCGTCACACCAGATGATATCACAGACCTATTCCCAGACCCCGTTTTGATGCTTTCAGAGCGATTATGCCAACAATACCTAGACGAACAGAATGAAAAGAAGGCCGAACCACCTAAACCCAAGTTCGGCCCAGATACTATTAGCTCCAACCTCACTCCCCCTCAGAAGAAAAGAGCGAAAGATTTTCTAGAGCATTACGGCGACCAATTCCATGAAAAGGCTGGCTGTTTTACTCACACCGTTATCTCTTTGAAGCTACGTCCAGGCGCACAGCCTATTTGGGTTCCCTGCCCTAGATGGATGCCTGCTGTCAGAGAGTTCCTGAGCCAGTGGGCAGACGATATGCTTGCTACTGGCCGCTATAGTTTTGCCTCTCCTAATTGTGAGTGGGCTACTAGAGCGTGCCCTGTAGGCAAGTTTAACTCCCTCTTGCAGGATCATTTTAAAGGCATCCGCATGTTATTCTACTACCGCGCGGTTAACGACCGGCTCATCCTTCGGGTCCCCTGCCTTCCTAACCCCGATCATCACCGTGAGCTCTTCGCGGGATATAACTATCTCTCCGCGTTGGACATGGTTGATGGTTTTTCGCACCTGAAGATCGACCCTACAGACGGTAGCCGCGACATCCTGGCCGTATGGACTCCTCGTGGACTTCTAGTCCCCAATTATATGACGCAGGGTATCCACCGCGCCCCTGGTGACTTCCAACGCGCAGTCGACAAGTCTTTTGGCCATCTCCCTTTTGGGGTCAGACGGCTGCAGCATACATCGACGACGTACATTTGGCTCACGACGACTTCGACGTCCACATGAACCAACTGGAGAAGCTCATGGAGGCTGCGGAGGCAGCCGGCTGTTACTTCGCCGCGGACAAGCTACGCATTTACTACAACTCACTTCCCGTGCTCGGCAAAGTCTGCAGCAAGAAAGGTGTCGCCGCCGACACAAGCAAGATTCTCGCGATCCTGAAGATCTCTGAACCGCAAAACATCACCGAGGTCCGATGTATACTCGGTATGACCAACTTTATTCAGGCACATATTCCCAACTACTCTCGCTTGGTGGCGCCGCTCTCCGATCTACTCAAGTCTGCGAACGCCCGGCCTACTGGACCCAACTTTTCCCCTGAAAAAGAGAAGAAATGTTTTGCAAAACTCAAGCGTGTCCTGACAACGCTACCGATCCTCGCCAAGCACAACAAGACGCAGCAGCTCTACCTTCGAACGGACGCTAGCATCGTCGGCATCGGTGGAGCTCTACATTCAGGCCCTGAGAAGTCTGCACCCGTCATCTCTTATTTCTCACTTAAATTCACTGATACTCAATCTCGGTGGGTCACGTATGTCCGGGAAGCACATGGTATAATTTACGGAGTTCAGCAATCCCGTTACTATATTGATGCTAGTGACCATCCGCTGACTATCGTTACGGATCATCGCCCGCTCATATGGCTATATTACCACGCCAGAAGCCCGATGGTTGTCGGATGGTCCTAGACCACCTTCAAACTATCCGCTTCAAGGTGGAATACATTCAGGGTAAACAGAATCTCCTTCCTGATGCCCTCTCTCGTGTTCCTTGTATATCGCCCGGCCAACCCACTCTCCTCGGGGAAGTCGAAGCGACGAATCAGCTACTGGACACCATCCTGGCAACTATGTTACAGTCCAGTGGGCGCTCCTTTTGGCTCGCGATTGACGGTAGTCATCCGCAATTAGACGCGCGCTTTAAGAAGCACGACTGTCGGATTCGGTGCACCAACGATCAAGACCTTACAGGCCCCATGGGACTATGCCATAGTCATCCCGCCCGCGGAGCGTGCTCCAGACGTAGCCCGTCAAATTTTTGCTCTCAACATGCCTTTTGCTGTACTTATTCCTCAAGACATGGTACACCTCATACCCGACGGTGAGACCATCTCTCGTGAGACAGTATTAGCATGCCACAAGATCGTCTTCCTTGAGGACAACCTTGTGTGGCTTGTTCATAACTTTGGATTGGATCGCCATGCTGTGCTTAATATGTATGCTACATCACATGCCCCGCGCGTCACGCGCGCGGATATCCAGTCAGCGCAGAAAGAAGATCCCCTTTTACAACCGCTTTGGGACGGATCTACATCTATCGGCCAGGGTAATACTCTTCTCTTTTTCAAGGGAGGGCTAGTGGTACATATCATGCCCGACCGCTCCCGCCGTATATATGTTCCGAATCCCCTCATACGCAAGCTTGTCTCCCATACTCACTTGATCCAGAATCACGCAAAGGTCCCCACCCTTGCCCCATACATCCATCAGCGATACATATGGTTCGTACCCGATGGGAAAGACAAGATGCACGCCGACATTGCGGCTATCCTCAAAGATTGCCACTTTTGTCAACTATCACACGCCCGCCTCACACTTAATCATGGCCGCCATAACTCGTTAGTCTGGAGCCATCCAGGTCAAGCTATAGGCATAGATCATGTTCATGTAGGCATCGAAGGCGTACTCGAACAGTACGTGTTAACTATAGTCGATCTATTCGCAGGTTACTTGCTGTTTATTCCAGTCCTTTCCACCACTGCTGAAGAAACCGTTGAGACCATCCTCGCCCGATGGGTTTGCCTTTTTGGTTTTCCTGAGGCCATCCTGTCTGACGATCATGGATCTTTCCGTGGCAATCTTGCCAAGGCTTTCTGCAACATGGCTGGAATCGAATGGCTCACCACTGCGCCATACTCTCACCATCAGTTAGGCGTGGTAGAACGCAGGCATCAAAGCCTCCGCCGCGCTATCCAGGCACTCGCAGACAAAGACAAGAAGACTTGGCTCAAGGCCATGCCAGCTCTGTCGTTCTCGCAGAACACTTACGTCTCTACCGCCACCGGCGTATCCGCTTTTGAAGGTATGATGGCTCGCCAGCCACGTACATCTATCGATATCTTCGATTCTCCCGACGTCATCGCTGAACGCGCGGCTCTATCAACCGCCGCATTGACTAAGTCTGGCTCGACGACCGTCCAGATATCGGACCAACTCGACACTCTCCGCTTAGCCCGGATTGCTGTCACGGCGTATGTCAAGGAATACGCCTCCTATACGCGCAAGGCTGCCAACGAACAGAAGAACAAGCAACGGCGACGCAAACTACCCGATTGGAAGGTGGGTGACAGAGTCACCGTCTATCGCCCCAAGCAGTCAACCAAAGGTATTCCCGCCTCTTCTGTTCCAACACGACGGCCCTTACATTATATTGGAAAAACCTTCCAATAACACCTTTCGCCTCCGGCACGAGCACACCAACAAGGTCCTCCGCAAAATTGACATTGCACACATCAGCCCCTACACGGCCCCAACCGATCTGGCTCAGGCCATCGACCCTGTCCAGGATCAGGCGCACAATGACGACAAGAAGGACTATGTTGTTGGTGAGGTGATAGCCTTCATCGACGATGGCTTCCTCAAGTTAGGGATGATCATGGATGAAGATCCCACGGACGATCGCGACGACTTCCGCGTCCATCAACTCGGCATCATTTCGCTATCTAATATGCAGTACCGCCCAGTTTACGTGGAGCCGGTTCCCCATCCGGACGGCACAATCACGGAGGGACCGACGCATCTCCAATGGACGAAGCCTCTCAACTCCTGGAAGAAGATGACACTCGACAGCGAGAATGATCAGGTCGTGCATCGGGATATCCAGTTCAAGCCAAGCTCCAACTACAAAGCTAAAGGCTATATCATTCCTACCCCGAACAGCTCAAACGTTTACGTAAGCCTTACAACGGTAAGAAGTACGATTTTCATGTTTTCAAACTGAGATCGAAGTAGACTCTCAAGTGGTTTTTGCTTTTAGACTCCCGACGGACTCTATCTCCTTTCCCACTCCATGTACCACCCAACAAGTTAGTGTTTTCTACAGGCATATACGATAGTCATATTCACATATTTTGATAGGCAACTGCTATTTCGAATAGGGCAGGTCACACAATACTATTTACCGCTTTGAACACGTAGTGATAGTGTTGGCCTTATGCTCCGTCATGATGTATGATTGGGTACACTATATCCGTCCTGCCTCTGCATGTTGATACTACCTTGATCAATGCGTTGACACATATACGCACGCACATATCGCGCATTAATCTATATCTGCAATCTCTTTGATTCATTTTCTTTTTGTACTTATTTACACATCATTTGGTCAATTATC
>WBZZ01004854.1:75000-83138 GCA_019918135.1 Paulinella micropora | reverse complement strand
TCCACAATGCCAGTAAACTATGAATTTTCTGTTAGCTCCCGCTGTTTGCTGCAGACCAGCTACAACCAGCACCTGCATTTCCTCATTTAAGAAGCAATTCATTTATTTTCTTTTTCCACCTTTCTCTCTTTTATCTCTTCTTTGTATGTCTCTCTCTCATCCCTCTCCATCTTCCTTCTCACTCTTTCCCTCCGCACTGTGTGATGCCAGTTGGCTAGTAAACTGCGCTCACTGGCGCCGATTCTTTCTTTGGCTAGTGCATGACACTTGCGGGCGGCTTGTGTGTATAGCTGCAGAGCTTTAGCATGATCCTTGGTGCACAGACCCTTGCCGCTTTCATAGCACCTGAACAAACTGTGTAATCTCTCTCTCTTTCTATCTCTTAACTCTCCGTCACTTTGATAGTAATATAGCTGTAATAGCTAATTGTTCAATTTACTCTTGTCAATAAAGCTACAATGCAGCCTAACAGAGTGAAGAAAAATTAGCTATTACACATATATTACTATCAATTTAACTTAAGTAATATATATATATAGAGAGAGAGATAGAGAGAAAAAGAGATTACACACCTTATTCACATGGACATACATTTAGCAGTTCGGTAAAGTAGCTGTCTAGTATCTCAATATTCTCTTTCCCCCCCCCCTAAAAAAAAACAAAAACACATTGGATAAACGCAAAATTATGAATATTTATTTATATCAATATGCCATAGCGCGGCGCGGCGGCGCGCCTCCATGCATGTCAGCACTTGTTGGTGGACTGATAACATGCCGACCGGCCTGCAGTCAGATCCTTGACGGTCACTAGCCGGCTTGCAGAACTTATTCAAGACGCAAGTCACTTGCAACCACTTTATACCTGCATTCGCAGAACAAAATCACATATCAATACTTTGTTCACACCATGATCAGTGTTGACTCGGTCAAAATATTAAGAAAAAAATTGACTTCAGGTAGCTTGTGGGAAAAAATTCAGAAAGCCTGCCAACTTGAAGCCATGATTCCTGTGCGATGGCATCCTAGATCTGGAGCGGCACTGCTACTAGCGGCGGCACCGCTGCAGCGCCTTAACCTGCGCGGGGACTGCACCTCGCAATGAGGCAGCCAGGGCAGCTAGCCGCCTCACGGCTCGACTTTGCTACGTTAGCTACGCAAAGTGATCCTGACTGCCGTGAGACACCAAATATGACCTGGTTTTCAAACGAAAAGCTTCAGAAAAAGAAAAGAATAGTGATAAATCAATAACTGCCAGTGCTTGAGGAATTGTCAAGCAATAATCTCCTATGACATTCGAAACGATAGCATCATTGTGCAATTTCAACTCATACTTTTCGAAAAGAACTTACACATTTGATCGAGCCCAAACATTAGAGAGAAGGTCGGAAGAGTTCAAGCTCCGAATGTTTCAACCCCCCACTGAACAAGGAAGCGACAACGTCTGCTCGAACGCTGGCAAGAGGCAGTAGCGATTCCTGTGCAGTATTGCATTACAGGTACGTTCGGCCGTTGGGAATGCTGCCTACGTGTCTCTCCTCGGCAGGATCGGGCGAGTCACGAAGACTGCCTCCCACTGCTTTGCCCGGACCAGAGGACTTGGAACCTCAGCCACGTAGAATCTGACGTCTGGAAGGTTGTACAGTTCCTCGGGCGAAAGTCTCGGCGGCTTGTAGCCCTTCGGCACTAGGAACACTATGTGGAGTAGCTGCTCTCTTAAGTCCAATGCTTGACGGAGACTCTTAAGGGTACTGATTTCGATTTGCTTGGTCTGCGCGACAGTCACACTGTACCCGTGGTTCCGCGCATCGGCCGCGTCGATGACGGGGAAGTTGGAGGCAAAGAAGATGGGCTCGCTGCCGCCATCTTCGACCAAAGGCATCGCTTTCATTTTGCTGGAAACCCGAGCCCTCAAGTGCTGCCCTGCTGCAATCCACTCCAGCTGGCCAGACCCGGGCTTGACTGAGTGCGGGACCTCTTTGCCTAGCTGAGAGTGCTTGCTGAGGACGGTCATGCTGATGTTCCAGCCGGCATGCAGCAGCTTGAACACCAATATCTCGAAGATCCTACCCAACTCGCTATTCCGTTCAGGGTCGGTGCTACTGACGATAGCGTTGTAGATTGCCTTAAAAGTCATCAGCTCAATCCTGGACCGTGCGTAGTCAGACACAAATCGGACGGTACGTTTGGTGTAGTTGGAGCCTGGCACCACGTCGAAGCCGAACACGGCGCTCAGGGGTTTCTTCTTGCTTTCGTCCGCGTCCACCATGCCAGCGCCATGCAAGAGCACGCCAGATATCGCACTCTCCTTGCTTGTCATCGCAGTGTCAATATCTATCTTGAAATGATCGAATTCAGGCTGGGAAACAACTCGACGAGGGTATGGGCCCACCACTGCTACTCGCTCCCTCAACGTGGGCAAGTCCACATCAGGGAACAGGAACGGCTGCGCGGCTTCCATCGCTTCGCACGTCCACAAAGGTATGTAGACGGTAGCTTGGGTGTGCTTGCGCCATTCGCTGAAGTGACGTTCATCGGGCGAGCAAACGAATACTGTCTTGGCTGGTAGCAAAGCTGGCATCTTGGATCCCTCCGCCTGCCCAGAGTCCACGAGGTAGACGTTGTCCGTGTCACGCAGAGCTTGCTCCCTACCTGCAGCAAAATCTGCTACTAACACCGAGCAGGCCTCATAATCGCTGGCGTGGTTGCTGGCATCCCGGGGGGCAAACTTCCAGACAACCTCATCTTTCCGGTGCTGGAAGACGATCGTGGGTAGAGGTTGACTGCTGCGTTGGCGCCGCTCGTGGATAATTTCCCGAATTGCGTAGTTGATAGTCCGCGACTTGCCGATGCCCGGCGAGCCGATGATGAGGAAGTGCTGTGAACTGCGGCCAGGCTCGAAGGCCTCGATAATCGCCCGCCAGGCACCACGGGTGTGCGGAGGCACCACCATGACCGAGGACGTCCTCTGCTCGTCGTTCTGCAGCGTGGATTCCAGCTTGAAGACGTGCAACTCCTCCATCTCGCTGCGACCGTCCTCAGGCAGCGCCCGCTTGAAGGTAACGCGCTGCACTGGGTTCGCCAGCAGCTCTTGTATATACTTGGTGGCAGTCGCGTCAGACTTCCACGGGACCTCCGCTGCCTTGCCTATATCAATGTATACACAAATGGAAGGTGATAACCGCGGTAGTCTTCAGTAAAAAGCAGTAGGCATAGGGCATGAGGCAGCCAAACCGGCACAATAGAGACCACAACGATACCAACCAAGAAAACTAAGTTGAGTTTGGAAGTGGGAAGGAGGCGCGATTGAACGGAGAGAAAGAAGATATATATATTATTAGAGATAGATCGATCAGATATTGACTAATGTCAGAAAAGGAGCTGCTAACAAGGTAGATGGAGTGATAGATAGATATCTATCTATCCAGATAGATCTTTTAGCTTCGCACAGCCATAGTGGCCATGCCTTGGCCTGCTGGTATGTACCTCTCCCACGCAACCCAGTGCGAGTGAGTGCCTATACAGGTGAGCTCGAGACTCTCACCACAGCAACCCATGGAAAGGGGTAAGTAACTGGCAAGAGTCTGCAAATATTCTTGGGGGGTTCTAATAGAATGCTGCCTGAACTGCAAGGTCAACTGTTTGGACAGGTGGCTGGAGCATCCTCCGGAGAAGATGGATAGTGTTTAATTCGTACGCATGGCGTAGGATTTGAACCCCCCCCCCCCCCCCAAGCTTCCATTTCTGTCACGGAGCGGCAACCATCAGAGAAGATAGGTGGATAGATAGATAAATAGATAGATAGATAGATAGATAGATAGATGATGTCTCGCAACTCTTTCGAGTGCAGAAAAGAAACTCTCTCTTCGATGTCAGCATTTGTGGATGACGCAAGAGTTGTATGGGGAGAGTGAGAGGGGCTACCTGCTCCACCGGAGTGCATGTGATCCAATCGATTCATGAGCCGAGTCGCCACAGCGCCGACGACAGACAGGCAGACGGCAAGCAAAGCGTTCAGCCGAAACGCGCAAGGATCCATGGGAAGACATGCAAACAGGCAGACACAGGTAGCTATACCCAACTCTCCCCACACATAGAGTAATCTTTACAGGGGTCCATAAATACACGGTTTTTAAAACTGACGAGGGCACTGTGATGTATTCCGGGCTTCTCATAATGTCAGGCATGACTGATAGCCGAAGCATTCAGAGGCGAAATTACAGGCCGTAGCTCTGCAAAGACCCCGCTGAAATCAACCAGGGCAGTCACAAACCCCTGTGGCCCCGAATCATGCACAGCACAGTCCGGGGTACTACGGTCTTTCCCGATAGGTCTACCCGTCTGTTTCGGGTATGTCAGCTGTCTTTCCAGCGTCATGCGTATCAGGTTAAGGGCGCACTGACCAATCACAGTATAGCGCTTCCCACCTATTCTTTAGCAGGTCCCAAACGGGATGGAGATGATGTCTCGCAACTCTTTCGAGTGCAGAAAAGATAGATAGATAGATAGATAGATAGATAGGAGGAGGAAAAAATATAATAACAAAATAATAATAGAAGAAAAAAAGGAGTAGGAGCCGGAGCAGGAGAGGAAGAAGAAGGAAGAAGAAGAAGAAGAAGAAGAAGAAGAAGGATATTATGTATATATATACATAATATATGTGAAGGGGAAGAAAGAAGAAGAAGAAGAAGAAGAAGAAGAAGAAGAAGAAGAAAGAAGAAGAAGAAGAAGAAGAAGAAGAAAGGAGGATATTATATTATATAATATATATATGTTTAGAGAGAGAGAGAGAGAGAGAGGAGAGAGAGAGAGAGAGAGAGAGAGAGAGAGACATGTGTCAAGGCTGAGCCCGAGGGCCATGCGCCTCTATCCCACGACCCAACAGGGACTACAGTGAGTATGTAGGGGAGAGAAGAATAACTCTTACCATCCTGCATAGAAGGCCCCAAAAGGAAGTCACTACCCGCCCAGTGTCGGGTACCTTGCAGGAAATCAACTACAAATGATTGATCTTCCCCGCGTGAGAGCTCCATGAGACTGGGTAGGCCCGCATGGAGGTACTCACAGGCGTGGCAGACATTTCATGCGGTCTGCCAGCGCATGAGGACGTTTTGTGGAAAGTATCCGGGACGCCTCAAAACCCGTCCCAACCCCTAGATCGCGGAATGTAAATAACCCTTTGATCCCACGTAGTGTATATGTCTTATGCGAAACCCAGAACAACACAACGACATAGCCTCGAAACCAACGCAACATAGCCTCGGAACCAACGCAACGTAGCATCGGAACCAACGGAACACCATAGCCTCGGAACCAACAACATCGCTCTTGCCCTATGGTTAAGCGGTCCGCGCACGTGAAGCGGGAACCGCAAGGTACGACCAGAGGGCGGAATAATAATAATAATAATAATAATAATAATAATAATAATAATAATAATAATAATAATAATAATAGTGCTTCTCTGTCAATGGCTGATGCATTTCTGCACATGCGCCTCCATCGTCTCACCCGTGAGGGGAGTACGAAGAATTGACGATAAGCTCTAATGACACCCCCGCAAGGGCAGTTCCAACACTTCCAGACGGGCCGGTATGTTCAATGAAAATACTGGTCCAGACGGATCGGTATGTTCAATGAAAATACTGGTGGCACCGACGGGAATCGAACTGGCGACAGGGCCCAGATGGTATAACTTGACCACTGGGCTATCACGGTGTCTAATAATAATAATAATAATAATAATAATAATAATAATAATAATAATAATAATAATAATAATAATAATAATAATAATAATAATAATAATAATAATAATAATAGTGTTTCTCTGTCAATGGCTGATGCATTTCTGCACATGCGCCTCCATCGTCTCACCCGTGAGGGGAGTACGAAGAATTGACGATAAGCTCTAATGACACCCCCGCAAGGGCAGTTCCAACACTTCCAGACGGGCCGGTATGTTCAATGAAAATACTGGTCCAGAAATAGACCGGTATGTTCAATGAAAATACTGGTGGCACCGACGGGAATCGAACTGGCGACAGGGCCCAGATGGCAGAACTTGACCACTGGGCTATCACGGTGTCTATATAATAATAATAATAATAATAATAATAATAATAGTAGTAATAGTAAAAGTAATAATAATATTGTTTCTCTAAGGCGTACTGATGCAGCTGCATGGCACGATCCTATTATTATTATTATTATTATTATTATTATTATTATTATTATTATTATTATTATTATTATTATTATTATTATTATTACTACTACTACTATTACTATTATAATTATTATAATTATTATTATTATTATTATTATTATTATTATTATTATTATTATTATTACGCCTCAGATATAGTAAATCTGGCTTGGAGTGTTGACTGTGACATATTTGAGGGAAATCCCGATGAAAAAACCTAGTCACACTTGCTAAACAGAGTTCCAGCCCAATGGCCTCAAGGCGTTAAACTGTGACGCCAACTCATGACCCTTTGGTGGTAGATGCTGGGGAGGAGGGTCGTTGCGCGCGTAAAAGATCTTAAACTCCGCATATGCTGGTTGATAGCCCAGGACCCAGCAGACACCAGATTGTTATGGGTGGGGTTTCGAGGCAGCTCTAGCAACCGCGCTTGGTGTATGCACTTGCACATTCGGTGACGTCTTGCAAGAGGTTGCTGGGACTGCGGAATAACCTCGGCTTAGTGCAGTCTTGCCCTCAGGAGCACCATCGGTGGCCCCGATCATCAGGCGAGAGACTGACACGGGGGGGTGGAGGACCTCGAACAAGGGTATTGGAGGCTTATGTCCGTTGAGGATATGCCATTAGCTGTATCAGTACGCCTCAGATATGGTAAATCTGCCTTGGAGTGTTGACTGTGGCATATTTGAGGGAAATACCGATGAAAAAACCTAGTCACACTTGCTAAACAGAGTTCCAGCCCAATGGCCTCAAGGCGTTAAACTGTGACGCCAACTCATAACCCTTTGGTGGTAGATGCTGGGGAGGAGGGTCGTTGCGCGCGTAAAAGATCTTAAACTCCGCATGTGCTGGTTGATAGCCCAGGACCCAGCAGACACCAATTGTTATGGGTGGGGTTTCGAGGCAGCTCTAGCAACCGCGCTTGGTGTATGCACTTGCACATTCGGTGACGTCTTGCAAGAGGTTGCTGGGACTGCGGAATAACCTCGGCTTAGTGCAGTCTTGCCCTCAGGAGCTCCATCGGTGGCCCCGATCATCAGGCGAGAGACTGGCACGGGGGGGTGGAGGACCTCGAACAAGGGTATTGGAGGCTTATGTCCGTTGAGGATATGCCATTAGCTGCATCAGTACGCCTCAGATATAGTATTATTATTATTATTATTAGTAGTATTATTATTTTGGACACCGTGATAGCCCAGTGGTCAAGTTCTACCATCTGGCCCTGTCGCCAGTTCGATTCCGTCGGTGCACCAGTATTTTCATTGAACATACCGTCTATTTCTGGGACCAGTATTTTCATTGAACATACCGGCCCGTCTGGAAGTGTTGGAACTGCCTTGCGGGGTGTCATTAGAGCTTATCGTCAATTCTTCGTACTCCCTCACGGGTGAGACGATGGAGGCGCATGTGCAGAAATGCATCAGCCATTGACAGAGAAGCACTATTAGTATTATTATTATTATTATGGAGGGGTTCACAGTATGACACCCCACGGGAAGGTGGTTGGGCCTCTTCCCACTGGTTCCGAGGCTATGTTGTTGTGTTGTTATTATAAGACATACACCACGTGATGTCAAAGGGGTATATACATTCCGAGATCTAGGGGTGGTGACGGGTTTCGAGGCGTCCCAGACATTTACCGCCAAACGTCCTCATGCGCTGGCAGACCGCATAAAATGTCTGCTACCCCTGTGAGTACCTCCATGCGGGACCTACCCAGTCTCGTGGAGCTCTTACGCGGGGAAGATCAATCATTTGTAGTTGATTTCCTGCAAGGTACCCGACACTGTGCGGATAGTAGTGACTTCCTTTTGGTGCTTTCTATGAAGGATGGTTAGAGTCACTCTTCCCTCCCCAACATACTCACTGTAGTCCCTGTGGGTCCAGGGATGGAGGCGCATGGCCCTCGGGCTCAGCCATGACAGATCAAT
>WBZZ01004854.1:22500-72500 GCA_019918135.1 Paulinella micropora | reverse complement strand
CGCCGTCCTGCCCTTATGAGTTTGTGACCGACAGTGCCTGCACTTGGAAGCAGTGCCAGAGAGAGAGAGAGAGAGAGGAGAGCAAAGAGAGAAAGCGACAATAGTGGAGAGGAGAGAAGAGAAAAAGAGAAGAAAGCCAGAAAGAGAATAGAGAGCTTAGAGTGGGCGGGAGTGCAGAGAGAGAGAGAGAGAGAGAGAGAGAGAGAGAGAGAGGAGAGAGAGAGAAGACGAGAGGAGAGGAGAAGAGGAGAGGAGAGAGAGAATGAACAAGAAATGAGCGGAATGAGCTAGAGAGAGAGAGAGAGAGAGAGAGAGAGAGAGAGAGAGAGAGAGAGAGAGAGAGACAGACAGACAGACAGACAGACAGCGCAAGAAAAGAGAGAGAGAGTCTGTTAAATGTCTGCTGCCTGTCGTGTGTATAGGTGAACGTGGTGTGTACTTCGCTTGTGTTTGCGTTTCTTGAATCTCTTTGCGTGCTGTGTATACTTGTGTATCTGCATCTGTGTGTCTGTGAAATGTGTGTCTGTCCGCGCGTGTGTGTGTGTGTATTGTACTTCGCTTGTGTTTGCGTTTCTTGAATCTCTTCGTGTGTGCACATATATGCGTGTTCGTGTGCTGCTCTCTTGTGTTTCGTTTTGTTCGGGTCTTGTCTTCATCATTGTTTTACTTTCGCACCTAGTCTTAGTCTTTCTCGAGTTTGCACTTGGTTCGCATTGTTGTTGCTCGCTTCGTGATTCTGAGTTATTTTTTTTTCTTCTTCTTTCGCTCGCGTTTCCGATTGGATTTCGAGCTTGCGTGGAAGTAGCTGCTATTCATTTTCAGTAATCATTTATTCTTTCTTGACTCAGCAGATCAAGAGATCTCTCAAGGCCTAGATTTCTATGTTGTTACAGAAGATGGTGATACTTAGTTCACAAGTTGGAATTCTCTTTCTCTGACTATTTTTTTCCAGTTGTGCGTTGACTTTACTTGTAATACTTGAAATCATCATCTAATCGGGTTGAAGAATCAGAATCGACAATTATGATGAAGCTTTACTTTCGTCGCAATCTTCCTCTGGTGGGGGGGGGGGGGGGGGGGGGGCGGGAGGAAAACAAATTCTTTTTCACTGTTTACTTTCACGCCCCCCCCCCCCCCCCCCCCCCCCCCCCCCCCCCCCCCCCCCCCCCCCCCCCCCCCCCCCCCCCCCCCCCCCCCCCCCCGGGCTCTTCACTGTGCCTTCACATAAAAAATCATAGAACACATTTTTCAGGCCCCGCCTCCGACGCTTCAGACTTTCACCAAAAAACGAAACAGATTGCGCGAACAAATTTGAGCCCGGCGCAAAAAATTATTTGCGCAAAGCGTCATTTCACAAATACCTAATTGACCCAGGGTTGCACCATAAGCGGGAATATATACATTCCTGATTTGAATTCTTTGAACTTTTGAAATAAAACACTCTGCCACCTTCAGATTTTGCATTTTTGCATTTGATAAAAGTGCCTCTAAGTGCACAGCACTCAAAGAAATTGTTGTAGTGAAGAGTGAAAGAAGTTCCAGCGCGAGAAAGCCTTCGAGACACAGATGCAGAGGCAAGCAGAGGCACGACATGAAAGAAGCAAGTGCGCACGAGCTTGTCGGCAGATAGTGCTATCGTTCTAGTAGTATAATATGAAATCTAGGATGGTAGTTTTTTCGTGTATCAAAACAGCCTCCTAGATTTCATTTCTCTTCTCCTATTGCTAGTTTGAACTTTCAATACAAAGAGTCAAAACAGCAAAATAAAAAAGTGAAAATTTCAATCAATACGAAGAAGAAAAATAAAGAAATATCTCTTGCTCTTAATTTCGCTTTTAAATAAAAATAAAAATCAAGCAAATTTTTTCCACTTTACTTTTACTTTTAAATAAAAAAGAAATCAATACTCCCAACACACAGAGCACATCTGTTGTTTTCGACTACTTCAAAAACAACAAGGAAACATATACAATAAGAAAAAACGAATTTACTACCACTGCGACACTGCGACAAAAAAGTGAAATTTTGTCGCAACCTCTGCGACACTGCGACACCGCCGTGTTTTGGTGTCGCAAAGACATATTCACTGAAATAGAATCACATAATGTACCAGCCACCTATAAATTCAATATTACCTTTCCTTTTTTCATCTCTTTGAAATCCTAATATTCTCTTGTTGAATGTTTTCAGTTTTAAGTAATTCTTTTGTTTTTTTTTTCTTTAATAATTTCTTTCGTCTGCTCCTTCATATCTTTTCTTCTTCAATTGGTTTATTAAATTCAGTTTTCAGTAAATCACGAGTGCTTACAAACTCATCGTTATTTAGTATGATTTTAAACCCTTTGCGTCCTTTGACTTTGTAAATAATTTTGCTGAAAGTCTTATTGCCTTTGGAAAAAACATTTCTTTTATTTTCCTTTCTTACATTATCGCCAACATTGAATTCATCAATTAAATTATCAGAGTGATACTCTGTTTATTTTTATCTCTTCTAGCAAAGACATCCACAGGTTTGGCTTGAATTCTTCTATGAACTTTATGATTGTACGCATTAACCAAGTCTTGAATATAACTTACCCAGTCAAAATTTCTATTAGTTTCAAAATAAAATGTCAAGCCATCTCCCAATACTTCTTATCACTCTATCAACAACCGCAAGCGCTCTATTGTCGCCAATTTCAACGACATCGTGTTTAATTCCATTTTCAATAAAATAATCACGAGTAGCGCCTTTATACTCTCCTCCGCTGTCAGTTGTAATTGACTTTGGTTTATTATAAGGTATAGATTTGAAAGCATAATATACTTCTTTTGCTGTTTTATTTTTTAGTGGAATGATTATTAAAAATCGTGAATTGCAATCAATCCAAACAAGCATCCAAGCATAACTTTTATTGCATTTCTTATCTTTTATCTTACTCATATCCGCTAAGTCAAGAAAGACTTGGACTAATGGTTTATCAACCCATATCGTATTCCATATTTTTGGGTTCTTTTTCTGGTGGTGAATTTCAAGTGCTTCTTCTTCTTTTGTTTTAACTACTTCTCCCGTAGGTGTGCCCCCGAGACTATCCGCATTCTGTGTATTAATAATTGTATGTTTATTGTCCATATTATTATATACTATGTTATTTTTCCAAGGGTGGGGGGAAAACATTTTCTAAAAAAAGTAATCGCTCCATTAATACCAACTCACAAAATTTACGTTGAACATTTCATTGGTGCTGGAAGTGTATTTAGAAAAAAAGAACCATCCGATTTAGAAGTAATCAATGATTTGGATAAAGATATTTATCACGTATGGAAAGATATGAAGAAAGTGCCAGTAGAAACAATTAATAGATATGATTTTACATCTTCAAGAAACAAATTTGAAACATTTAAAAAAGGTAAATTCAATGAACCAAGTATGAGACTTTACCGAAATTTATATTTATCATTTAATTCATTCGCTGGAAATAGACGTTCTTTCGCAGATTACAGAAATTGTGATAGGATATCTTCAAGGGAACATTTTAAGAAAAACATTGAAAAAATAAAAGATAGATTGAAAGACACTATAGTATTAAATAAATACTTCAAAGCGGTGATAAAAAATATGACTCCCCTGACACATTTTTCTATCTTGACCCACCATATGATGAAGAAGAAAATAAAAAGTTGGGGATATAAACATCATGTGTCTCCGGAGAAAGTATATAATGAGCTAAAGGAAATAAAAGGTAAATTTATTTTATCTTATAACTATTCCAAAAAAATAAAACATATTTTTAAAGACTTTAAGATAAGGAAAGTGAAAACAACTTATGTATTAAATAATGCTATAAGAAAAGCAGTAAGAGAATTATTAATTTCAAATTTTTTAAAACTTTAAGATACATTTTTCAACTTCACTTTTTTCTTTCTTAGCACCGCCAGAAGATTGATTATACTCTTTTACGCTCACACTGCTAGACTTTTTACCTTTCCCCTTCTTTGGTTTTGGCTCTTCTTCTTCACTTTCACTCTCACTGCTTTCGCTCTCCTCTGGTTCAACCACAGACTTTTTACTCTTCTTCGCTCTCTTAGTTTCCGCTTTCGCTCTTTTGATTTTCATTTTCGCCATCTTTTCGGCTATGATATCAGTGAAATCAACCTCATCTTCGCTCTCACTCTTCTCCTCTGGGCTATCATTATCATGTTCAGTAATAATATCCTTAGCCAAGTTCTTTTCTTCAATTTGTTTTATTCGTTCCTCCATATCTTCATCTTCTTGCTTTACAGCATTTCGGTATTGCGCCAAAACATTTTTAGCATGTTCCATCTTTCGTTGTTTCGCTTTCGCTTTTATTCCTTCCACAGCACTACCCCAATTCTTACGACTTGCTTCAGCAGACGGCATTCTATACTAAGATTAATATATTTTAGTATCTTTTAATATCAGAAATCGCAGTTGATAGTCTAGACATAAAAAACTTAGACCTTACCAACACAAACATAGTGGGCTCAAACACAGACAGAGTGCCAGAAGATGCCGACCCCGTAAATTTGTATTTTACTGATAACCGCTTTGACACACGTCTCTCTTTAAAATCAACAACCGACATTAAAGAAGGAAAAAATTTATACTATACAGAGCAACGAGTGAGAGACAACGACGAAGTCAAAGCCTCAACTCAACACCGCTCTAATACAAGTAATCCGCACCAAACAAGTTTATACAATTTGATAGACACTAACATATTCGCACAAGCGAGCGGGCAATACTTAACTTACAACGATGTAGAAGGGAAATGGAAGAATACAACCCTTGGTTCAATTGATACACTGTCTGATGTAGTCATTACAGCACCAGTGGCTATGAATAGTTATCTAACATATAACTCAATAAACTGGGTAAATAAAACATTTCCGATAAATGTTGATGGATTTGGTAATATTAGTATGGGAGGATATTTGAATATAACAGGAGTTAATTTACTAAATACCAAAGATGTTGATAAATGGATATTTGAACATAATGATAATAATAATAAAGTTTCAGCGAGTGGAAGTATAGACTCACATAGCGATGTGTTAATAACGGGCACACCAGCAGATAACCAATTACTCATTTATAGCACAGGACAATGGAGAAACACCACACCACCTTTTCTTAGATTAGACGGCACTGCCAGTATGACGGGAGCATTAAATATGGGTGGTTTTGCTATTTCGGGGGCTTCTACATATAATGGAATTAATCTCGCAAATCTCGCAGTTGATGGTTCGGTGGTTAAACTAACAGGAGACCAAACCATAGCAGGGAATAAAAAATTTACTTCAACAATAGAAGTGCGGGGCGCCACAGCTCCAACCACTTTTGATGGTATCGGTGTTGCCTTTGATACGGCGACAAATATAGGAATGATTGCCTCACAAAAAACGGCAACAGCGACTTGGTATCCGATACAAATAAAGGGTTCGTATGTAGAGTTATATTCGGGTAATACTTTAATTATAACCGCAACTGGCACTACACTATCTTTGAATAACAACAAAATAACAAACTTAGCCACACCATCAGCAACAACGGACGGAGCAAATAAAAATTATGTTGATACAAAAGACGGGCAAAATGTGAAACTAACAGGAAATCAAACAATAGCAGGAATTAAGACATTTAGCAGTGCCCTTGAAATAACAGGAAATTCAACGAATGCGACAACAAAAGGAACATTCGTGGTTTTTAACTCCACAGCCAATATAGGAACTATCGGATGCCTTGATATGGGCACTGGTGTAAATTATAACTTTGAAATAAATGCGAAAAAAATAAGTTTCATTATTGATGGAGCGATAGTCGGTTGGGTAAATGCTTCGGGGCTAGATTGTAATAGTAGCAAAATAGCCAACCTTGGAACTCCGACATTATCAACAGACGGAGCGACAAAAGGGTATGCGGACACATTGGACGGGCAAAATGTAAAACTAACAAACAGACCAAACCATAACAGGAAGCAAAACATTTAATGGGGCGAGCACTACGATAAAATATCTAACTTTAAGGAACAATGCCGATTTTAATAATCAAACTATGACTGATGGCGGAAATATAACATACAATGGGGCGAGGATATTAAACCAAAATGGAGGAGATATATTCTTTTCACAGACATCAGGAGATTACCAATATTTCTTATTTACTCTAAATACTGCTACAAGTGGAACCGCAGACCAACGAGGTTATGTATTCACGAATGTAGCATCTGATGTAAAAGGGGCGGGACTTTATATTTCAAAACTTTTGGAAAATAAAAGTGCTTCGTCTGACATTGTCCGTTTTAACAATGCTGGCGGTATGCGGTTTTATGGTGCCTTAGATATGAACTCAAACAACATAACAAATGGTGGAACAATAACGGGAACGACAATTACTTCAACCGCGGGTATGACTACAACAACATTAACAACAAGCGACAAAATAACATTGGCGCTAGGAAAACCATTAATATTGGGAAGAACAACGAGAGGATTGGCGGCATACACGGGGGGATTAGAATTATACGGGACATCTGGTGTAGCAGGGCCGCATATACAAGCATTTACAACAGCCGATCCAAATTATCCTTGTTTTCAATTAATTAACAATAGTCATAGCGACATATCATTAAAATTTAATTGCTATTGGGACGGAGCAGTTAATGATAAGTCAAGTTCTGCTACCTCAAATTTTATGATAGCCAAAGGCACTAATCTCCTTTTTCAATATGCGTCAGGAGTAGCGGTAGGCAGTAATATAACATTTAACACCGCAATAGACATCAGTAGTTCATCGGGCTTATTAACAACGAAGGCAATAACAGCGAGTGGGGCGATAACGGCAAATGCGGGTATATTAACAACAACATTAACAACAAGCGACAATATAGTAGTAGGTACAGGCAAAAGTGTTTTCATAGATAGGTCAGGATATACAAACACAAACAACAAATTAGTTTTGTGGGATGGTGGAACAGGCTCCACGACTGCTTTTAATGGATTTGGTATTAAACTAGACACAATGATGTACAATGTTAATGCTACAACCGATAATCACATATTTTACTATGGTGCCACAAATGAATTATTTAGAATTGGTAATGCTGGAATTACTGCTTCAAAGGCAATAACGGCGAATGCTGGATTAACTATGACAACAACATCCAGCGGATTTTTAACGCTAAGACAAAGACCAAGCAATACGTCCAACCCGCAAATATATATGAAAGCAGGAGACTCATCGGGTTATGCGGTGGTAATGAATACAGGTGGATTATTACACGCTTGGTCAACTTCATTGTCAAATGGTGAAAACAATACAGGATATGTTTATATGACAGCAGGAGCGAATACATGGTCTTCTGGTTCAGACAGGAGATTAAAATCAGATATTAAAACACTAGAATGTGAGGGATGTTGTGAGAAATTAATGAAAATTAATTGTTGCTCATATTATTGGAAATCAGACGAGAAAAAAGAAAAAAAGAGCCACGGATTTCTTGCCGACGAGGTTAAACAAATATTTCCAGAATTTGTATCTGAAAGTGGAATGAAGGCGGACGACGGAAAAAGCATCCTTGAAGGAGTATCATATATGGAATTTATACCAGCATTAGTCAGTGCTTTTCAACATATTGCGGAAAAGGTAGGTAATCTATCGCAAGCGATAGATTTATTAGAAAAAGAAAATAATAATCTCATGAATATACTACAAGAAATTAGAGAAAATGTCAAATAATACGACTAGACTTCACAGACCACCACCTATTATGGATATGGATGGCGAACTAACACCAGAATTAAAGTCTCGTGTTCTTGAAGTAGAACTAAAGACTGAGAAAAAAAAATAGAGCACGAATTGGAAGATAACTGGAATTGTTGTTGTATAAAAAACAGACCGACAGACAGCCGACTTATTAAATACTTATTTCAAATGGGTATCATTATAGCAATCATAACCCTTTGTATCGTGAGGCTATCAGAAAAGAACTTGCCTTGTGAGGTAGCCAACACTTATGTCGGAATCCTAACACTTTTGATTGGGATATGCCTTCCATCGCCTTCTAGTTCAAAGAAATGAGCATTCGTATATATGTGTCATATACCACATATTATCATCATATGAGCACATTAAAGGAATAGCTTCATCAAAACTAATACACCAATCACTTAAAGGTTTATACACACATTTAAATTTAGTATCTATACCTTTTTGAATACAATAAACACAACTTATATTCTTTTTTTCAGTTATCAGTGAGTAAAAGTCGCAGGCAGTCCGACCTAACACAAATCTCCAACAAGTTTGAGATATCATAAACAAGAATATTAAAATCATTTTTTTATATTATACAAAATATATGATGACGGAGTTCAAATACCAAAAGATTATTTTTCTAAGCAATGATTTTGCTGGAGGAAGCAAAACATTTAATAAAAATATCCAAATGTCATTCACACCCACCAAAATGAATGTTAAGTTTATCCACTATATGAACGACCAGACCGAAACCAAAACCAGAATTCTTTACATGGACAGAATTGGAATTATTGGAACATTTGCGGACAGCACCACAGCAAACATTTCAAACCTTAGTTATAATTTGGGTGTTGTCGGATGGACTGACGGACAATATACATTTAAAGTCCTTGAAACTGACAGCGGAAATATTGACACAGGAAATTTAGCGGGAAGAATTGTTGTGTGTTTGGAATTCGTTGCGTAGAATATAGGATGGAGAAAATAAACAATGTCAAGGTGAAACCTGTGAAGCAGGATGGAAACGGAGACAAAAAGGCCAAGGGTTATAAATTATTCAATGAGCCGTATGCTAACATATTTTTGCTTGCTCGTAAGAAGAGCGGGAAGACGACAGCACTTTTTGAAATACTGAAACGGACAACAGACAGAAAAACCCGTATTGTTATTATTGCTTCAACAATCCACAAGGACTACATTTATAAAGCAATGGTAAAGCACTTTAAGAACAGAGGAAACCCGATGGCAATATATACCTTTCTTAAATCGGATGGTGTAAATGTTATAGACTATGAACTTGACAAACTGAACAGACAAGACGAGCAACACGAAGGAGAAATCAAAGATGAAGAAACTATGGAGAAACCACAATTTTTATACTTTGGAAAAGAAAAGAAACAGATAAAGGAGGCACCGAAAGAACGACCGAGCAAGTATATTTCGCCAGAGGTTGTTTTTGTTTTGGATGATTAACGGAGCGGTTTAAGAGATAAGTCCGTAAGCGATTTGTTAAAAAAGAACAGACACTATAAATCAAAGGTGATTATGTCAAGCCAGTATTTAAACGACCTACGGCCAGAAGCCATTAAGCAGTTAGATTATTTGTTAATCTTTCCAAGCCAGTCTCAGGATAAAATGGAACTCGTGTATAAAACACTTAGACTTATCTTTTGATTTTGATTACTTTCTTCAAAAGTATCACGAAGCAACAAAGGAGAGATTTAATTTTCTTTATGTTTCAAGTGTTGATGATGAGTTAAGAAAAAATTTTGCTTATCGGTTGAAGTAAAAAAAAATAATATCTTTTAATTAATTACTTTTCTGTATTATATATGCCAGTATCACCAGTGATAATTTCACAACCATCAGGATATAACATCGGATACAATCCATCAATGCCACAGAAGGGAGGAAAAAAGAAAACCAAGAAGAAGAGTGGTCAAAAGGGAGGAAAGATTAACTGGGCTAAGGTCGGAAAAACTGCCTTGGCTGTTAATAAATTTCTTCGCGATAATAAGGTAATCTCTAGGACTGCGGGGGCGTTGAGTAGTGTTGGGGTGCCTTACGCTGGTAGTGTTAGTGCTACTGCCGCAAAACTTGGGTATGGTAAGCAACGAGGAGGGGCTGTAAAGTTCCGTTGATATTTATGAGCATCGCTTTCATTCGCTATGCTCATTTTCGCTTGCTCAAAAACATCGTAAAACCGATTTATTTTTTCTTAAAACAAAAAATAGATGTTTTAGAATAAGCGAGAATGCGTAGCATGAAGCGCAAATCTAAAATATCAATGGCAAAAGTCCGCCCCCCGCGAGTGTATACAAATAAGAGCGGAAGGCCTTATATTATCCAGAAGGGTAAAAAATATTATCTTAATTTTGGTAAGAAAACAAATGATTTAAGCACATTACAAATCGTTAAACTTTTCATGAAATATATTAGCAAACCAAAGTCGCAAAGGGCTAGTCGCAAACCAAGAGAAAAAATAATCAAATCTGATTTCAATCGTCTTGAACACGAGAACCGAAACCAGATACAAAGCAACTTACAAAAGAAATATGAGTTAATACATGACGAGGAAGAAAAGGAAAAGAAGAAAAGGGAGGATTTAGAAGAGGAGAAGAAGAGGCTAGAACGAAAAGATGTAGCAGATGCTAAGGAAAGGCAGGATGAGTTAGCAAGGATACACCGCAATGAACTATCCGATATTAATGAACGGCAAGAACAAAAAGCCAGAGAACTAAGAAGGGAGCAAAAACTCATAGATGATGTAAAATATGAAGAAGACAGAAAAAATAGAATACAAGCATTACCACCGCCACCGCAATATCAATATATTATGCCACCGCAATATGGACAGCCACAAGCACCGCCACAATTTGGAGCACCGCCACAAGCACCGCCATTAGGAGCACCACCCCGAGCACCAGCCTTACCTAATTTAGGAGATGAAGCACCATTGAAAACGAAAGAGCAATATGAGGAAGAAAAAAAGCAAAAGCAGAAAGATGCTCTCCGTAGGACTCGGGGTCGCGCTCGCCGTGCCCGTGGGGGTCGGGCTCGACGTGCCCGTGGGGGTCGCGCTCGACGTGCCCGTACGGCTGGGGGTCGCGCTCGTCGTGCTCTTGGAGCTCGGGGTCGCAGTCACGCTCGTCGTCCCCGTGGGACTCGGGGTCGCGCTCGTCGTGCCCGTGACCGACTGGCTCCTGGTCGCGCTGGTGGAAGCAGTGCCCGAGACCGACGGGCTGGGCGCCACGTACCGCAGGGCCAGGGTGCAGGTCACGTTCCCGCCCTCGGGCACAAAGTGCGACAATGTTGGCGGGTAGTAGGTCGTCGTGGTGGTGTACTGCCAGGCCTGCCCGGTTCTGGAGTCGTAGCCCGGGTACGTAGTCTTGTCGCCTATCACGCACGCCGTCCACTTGGGGCACGTGAACGCCCCACCCTCGAGGCTGTTGGCCGTACAAGCCGAGTCGTAGGCGCCCCAGGCCAGCACCGACTCTTGCGAGCAAGGACTGGCCTCGACCACGCACGTCAAGTTCTGGATCGCCCAGGTGCCGGGGGCCGTGCCGTTCAGCGCCGCCACGAGGTTTACGCTGTAGTTCCCGCTCTGCGGGGGCTCGTTTAGCGTGCCGGTGCCCTGCGAGCTCTCGGCGACGGAGCTCCACTCGGCTGCCGCCCCCGCACACAGCGGGTCGACCGCCTTGTCGTACAGAAACAGGGTTTGGGCCTGCATCACCCCGGCCCGGGGGTCCGCCCTCGACAGCTGTGTCAACAGCAAGCGAAAGCACGGGTACAGGGCCGGGCGCGGGTCCGTGGCCGCGTCGATGCGCACGTTGTACACCAGCTTCGAGGGCAGGAAGACCTTCACGCCCGGCACCCGGTCGCACCGGCACTTGGACGAGGTCTGCGGTTTGAGGAAGTCCACGTCGTGGCAACCTCCGTAGGCCTGGTTCTCCCAGCTGAAACATGCGTTCACGTCCACCATGCCAAAGGTTAGGCCGGGCACACTTCACCGTGAGGTTCGCCATCAAAAGTACGGGCTCGTCCTCGCGGTTCGTGCTGCTCTGCGCGGGCTTGATGCCGTCGCCGCAGCAGTCGTCAACCGTGGCTTCCTCGTTGCGCCAGTACTGTGGCGCCCTCGTCGCCACGGCCGACAGGGGCACCGGCAGCGCGAACGTGACGCAATTCGCGCCGGTCAGCGCGCTGTCGCCGTCGGTGGCGATGAACACCCCAATATCATAACAGGTCTGCGCGCCTATCTTGAGCCTGGCGGCCACGTTGATCACGGCCGTGTCGCTGAAATTAGCAGGATATACAGATAATTTCATTAAAAAAATGAGTCTCAAAGACTTACAAAAAGCCAGTCAAGATATTCAGATGGCTATAGCCACAGCGACATCTTTAGAGGAACAGAAAAAGTTAGCAGAAGAATATAAAGAAAAACTTGAAAAGGAAGAAAAGAAAGCAGAAGAAAAGGGTAAGCATTTTGAACATTTACAAATTAATCAATTTTTAATATCAGCATTTTCAAAAACTTATCACCCAACCATTACCATAAAAGAGTTAGCACAGGCTTTAAAAAAGAGACTAGATAGTGATGGACATAAAAAATTAAATTACAAAGACACTTCAAAGTGGATTATTGACATGATTAAAAGGTTTAATATTGATGTTGGAAATGAAAACGAAAACGTAAAAAGAAAAGTAGCAGATTATGCTAGATATGAAGAGTTTATGGGTATTACTGAACAAAAGGGGAATGGAGCGAAAACAATAGATGAATTAATTGATAAGGTATTTCAATCAAAATAATTAAAAAATATTTATCCCGCAAAGATTGGAGGCACACAATGAATAAAAAGGATTTTGTAAAAACTCTAACTAGCAAAATGACAATAGACCCAAATGTAGATAAACAAGTTTCAGCGGATTTAAATGTTGATGAAGGGATGCCCCAACCGCTACCCCCGAGCGTCGCGGAGACGCCACAGCAACCAGAGCCACAGCAACCACAGCAAGAGGAGACAACCATACCCCCGAGCGTCGCGGAGACGCCACAGCAGGAGGGTGAGGGGTGGGGATTAATGACTAATGAAATAGATGATATAATGAAAAAATATGGATGGTATCTCGGAGCGATAGCCAGTGATGAAATCTACAAACTAAATCCAGAAAAAAGAAAGCGATACGGATTTATTATGAATTTGGACAATCACAAGCAAGCGGGGTCTCATTGGATTGCCGTTTACTGCTCTTTAGATGGCGATAGAAGTATACAGATATACGACCCGCTAGCCCTGTATAAACCAACGGAAGACTTTCAGCAACAAATGAAACAAGTAATTGATAAAAGCCACCCCCGATAGTTATTTGTTAATGAAGGTTAATCAAGTAAAACAACAGAGTGATACTTCCTCAACTTGTGGATGGCACTCAATGAGATTTTTAATGGAACGGGCGAAAGGCAACCGATTTAAGTTTGCTAGTGGCTATACAGACTTAAAAGAAGAAGAAGCGGAGAAATTAAAAGCACAGAATGGTTATGGTTTCGACACCTACATCTGAATTATGTATTAAATAAAAGAATATAAAAGAATATAAAAGAATATGCCCGACTACAAACAAGGAAAAATTTATGCTATCAGGTCTCACCAAACAGACGAAATTTATATTGGTTCAACAACTCAAACATTAGCACAGAGAATTGCTAAGCATAGAATAAATTATAAAAGTTGGAAGAATGGAAAGTCAAAATATACATCGTCTTTTGAAATTATTAAATATGGTGATGCCTACATTGAATTAGTTATATTATTTCCGTGTGATAATAAAATGGAATTACTTAAACAAGAAGGTAATCATATTAGAAAACTAGATTGTGTGAATAAACGTATTGCGGGAAGGGAAAAGATAGAATACTACCAAGAAAATAAAACTGAAATATTGGAAAAAATAATTATTATAAAGAACAAAGAAGAACGGAGTTATGTGAAAAACAAAAGAAATATTATTTAAAACATAAAAAAGAAAAAAGTGAGTATGACAAAAAATATAGATGTAAAAATAAATGTAAAGAAAAAGAGAGACAACAAAGAAAATACATTTGTGAGTGTGGTGTTGAATCGACTATTTGTAAAAGAAATAGACATAATAAAACACAAAATCACATAAATAATTTATGTAGTTTTGAAGATGTCCAAAAATTATTCGTATAATATAACAATGGAGTACAAAGGGGGCAGGTCAAGTGGTATCTATTACATCAATAGTAAAAACAGAATAACAGGCACAGATAGCGACTTTACACACGAAATAAACTTAAAATCACTGGACAATCCCACACATTGTAAAATTCTTCATATCTATGTACCGAAGTCGTATTACTCTGTGGCTTCACCATATAATACTTTTACTCTTAGCGAAGACGGGTATGAGGCTTTAATTACGATACCTGAGGGAAACTACACAATGAACAATATAAAAAATAAGTTGTCGGAGGTGCTAACCGCAGACAGCCCTAATAATTATACTTATGTTGTATCCAGTAATAATACTAACATAGATCCAGAGGATGGCAAATTAACATTCAGTGTGTCAGAGAATAAGGGAATCCAACCGCGGTTTATATTTGATAGTGATACCCGTATTCACGAGGTAATGGGGTTTGATAGAAATTCAACATATTTCTTTGCTAATGGTTTTATTAAATCACCAAATGTAATTATTCTGACTGGTGAAAAGACTTTGTATCTTCAATCTGACTTAGTGGGCGAAGGAGATAATCACGTGCTACAAGAAATATACACTGCCAACGAAATACCATTTGGAGCCGTTATATACGACGGAAGTGGGTCAGAGTATGGTAAGAAATTATCAACCAGTTCAAATAATGTATATAGGTTTTACTTGATGGACGAAAACGATCAGGCTATAAATCTTAATGGTTTGGGAGTTGTTATGACATTGTTGATTTACAGGGAAACGAATTATTTTAATTTATTTACATCCTTTTTCAATTTCTTAAAATCCCGATGAATTAATTTTTGATTTAATTATTTTTTTCTATGAATATATTTGTGTATTAAACAACTTACACGACTGCCTAAAAAATCAAAAAACAAAATGCCAACTCAACACGGCGGAGAATTAGACTTCAGTAAGACTGATTATATCAGTGCTTCTTATCGTTTGAATAAACTTGCTCCACGTGAGGGTTCTGCTTCATTTGAAGTCACTACTGCGGGAGGTCAAGAACGAAGCTTTGACCTTATTAGTCGTCCGTTCAATCTCGCTCGGTCATATTTGAGTTTTACTTATACTATGAGAGCGCCTCTTGTTGCCAACACTTATTCAAGAATTTTTATGGACTGCCTTTCACAAATAAGCCAGATACAACTTCAGACCCGTAGCGGTGTTTATCTGTGCGATGTTAACAATCTCAGACACTATACTAAGATGTTGTGGAAACCAGAAATGAGTTTGGAGGATTTCTTAGACCTTCCTAACCACGGGGATGCTAGTGGATACGGATGTATGCTCCAAAAGTGTAATGCTAACGGCTTGATTAACATTAGTGCCGTTGAAGGAACTAGAACAGCCTTTCGTGCGGCCGCTGATGGTAATAACGATGTTGCTGCCGCAACTCAGGGTCTATTGCGAGAGCCAGTGATTTCTGCTCGTCGTCACGATGATGCTGCTTTGACGACTGGAGTTGGAGCACTATCCGCCGTAAATGTTAATTACAACGAGGCGAAGTATCTTGGGGAAGTGGAGCAACTGCCGCTTTGGCCATTAATGTTAAAATTCCTTTGGGTATGATTATTAATACTATTTTCGCACTTGATAAGACTATTATGTTTCCAGAGATTTTGACTATGCGAATTGTGTGGAGTGCTACTGCCAGAACCGGTTATACGGTGACGAATGGTGCCGCTACTTGTATTAGCACTGCTTATCTTGCCGCACTAAATGCTACACTGCCTATGGCTGTATCTGCTGATGTTACCAATCTTAACTTGTTTCTTGCGGTTGAAACGAACCCTGATGTCATTCAATCAATTCAACAGAAGATTGCTAGCCCCGAAGGTATGAACTTCAATATCGATTATCCCTATGTTTATAAGAATTCAATTGGAGCAACCACAACCCAAAATATTATTATGCGATTTGACAGAGGCCATGGTCGCCGTTTGAAGAAGATTTATCGCTCAGTTTTTAACACCGAAGAAAGGCAGAACACTGCTTATGACCATGATAATCGCACAGCAGCAAAGATCGCTACTTTATACACTACTCTAGACGGAGCACGTCAGCAAGAGTTTAACATTGACTGCGCCTCTGAAGAAGACTATATGTACCTGAAGCCAAAGATTGAGGGTTCAGCCTTGATGAATAATGATGTGTATAAATACAACTGGTTCTGGGTTGATGCTTGGGATAATACCCGCCCGCTATGGAGCAAAGACCAAAATGAAATCAGCGGTTTAAGTCTTGATACTGAGCGACGATGGGAGTTTATTGGCACTAATGCGGGAACTGCTCTTAGCCACTAAATTGTGGCAATCACTCAGCGGGAGGTACAGGTTAAGGCAAATATGATTACAATCTCATAGATATTTGTAAATTCACACTTTCGCTTCGCTTTCGTGTATCTTTGTTTTTGACTACTTCAAAAACAAAAACATTTTACAAACATCGATGTTTAATAAAATATTTTTTAACGTTAATAATATAGGATAAACTATTTCGAAGTTGTCGAAATAGTTTTGGAGACGAAAGCAAAAGATCACGAATGTCTCACCAGAGAAATTTGGTAGCACAAAATCCTAGAGGAGAGTTCATTAACCTAAAAGTAGGATATGATGGACACATTGATAATATGCAGACAGCCTTCGGCGAAACAACAACTGCGCAATTAACACCAGTATTACAAGAAATCTTTCCATATACCATTAATACTGGGATATGGACAAAAACAGAAACAAAATCGTCTGTGTCATTTTTGGATAATATGGCTGAATTGAAAACAACTGCTAATGCGACGGCGGATGCTAGATTAGTAAGTAAAAGGAGAATAAAATATAGAACTGGAACGGGTGTCCTTGCTCGCTTTACTGCTCTATGGACAACGGATGATACAAAAGATTACTATTCATTTATTGGAATAGGAAATGACCTTAACGATGGATTTTATTTTTACAAAAATCAAGAAGGAATGAATATCGCACATTGTAGCAGAAATAATGTAGAATATATTGACCAAAAAGACTGGGATGACCCATGCAATGGAACTTCGGCTATGCCAGACTTAGATTGGAGCGTAGGAAATGTATTTCAAATTCAATTTCAGTATCTCGGGTTTGGTGCTATTAAGTTTTCAATTGAAAATCCAGAGACTGGTGAATTGCAACTAGTTCATATGATTAAGTATGCTAATTCGAATGATGAAGTAAGCCTTGGAAATACGACATTACCCTTTACAGCAGTCATGAGAAATGACGCAAAGACTGGAATACAAATTCTTAAAACAGCGAGTGCTAGTTTATTCATTGAGGGGTCAAATACTATTAATACAAGTATAACGAATTCAATTGAGGGTGCTGAAGTCGCCCACACTACAGAAAGACCGATATTGAGTATGAGAAATAAGGCTAAATATGATAGTGCTGGTGCTAATTTAGACAATTACTCATTAGTGTATCCATCATTAATAAGCATTAGTAATGAAGACTCAAAAACGAATGTCGTCAGAATGGTGATTAATGGAACATTAACTGGAGCAGTGTATGCGGATGTAGATACGAAATATTCAATAGTTGATACCGACACAACAGCGACTGCTATCGCCAACGGAACGACGATTTTTAAAATATATGTTAATGCTAATTCAACGCAACAAATCAATCTAAGAAATTATTATATTTATCTGTCTCCAAGTGATGTATTAACTTTTACACAGAAATCGATTTCTACTACTAATAATGGTGGAAATGTCAATACTATTGCTAATTTTATAGAGGATTGGTAAAGCCAAAAAAAAAATTAGTGGAAGACAATGTAATATCATCACAAATATTTTTTACCGCATCTTTGTTATTAAAATAAGGTTGTTGAATTAAATATTCAAGGTATGGTTTATCAATCTTAGCAACATCTTCAATTTTCATTTTTTAATACTTTCCATATTGAAGAAAAACATCGGTTTGCTTGTTATTCTTCAATATACAACCTTCTTCTGTACATGTAGCATTCTCCATCTCTTCGCCGACCTTAACCTTTATTTCGGTGATACCAGTCTCTTTCAAATTAGTTGCCTTGAATGGGGTGCTTGGCTCGTCATCAATTATTTTTTCCAATGGTACAACTACTTTCACATTATCATCCCTTGGTTTATATTGTTCATAAAAAGAAACAATGTCAGGCTTAGTCCATTTAATTGTCGGCTTTTTGACATCTCCATCAAGGTTCCATATTTCAATTTCATTCAAGTAGTCCTGCTTGGTGCTGAGGTCTGTCATAGGTATATATACTACAAAATAATTTTTATTGTAAATATTTTTTTACTTCACTTTTAATGTCGGTAAATTTATCAAACCAAGGCTGTTTCATAACCCATTCAAGATATGGCTTATCAATAACCGCTACATCTTGAATTTTCTTACCGTTATACTTACCAAATGGAAAAGTATCCTTTGGCTTACCTTCCTTTCTCTTTTCAATCATTTGAATTTCGTCAGTAATTATCTTTTTAACATCGGTAAGAGAAAATGTTTCTTTTTTATTTTCAATAGAGAGTTTCTCAAATTTCTCGCATAGTCTGGTTAGGGAGGTCATAGTATAGTATATGGTATATATTTTATAGAAAAAAATTAATTATCTATGTATCAACTTCGTTGTTAAACGTCTTTAATCTAGTAGTGGATATGGAAGCCTTGTGGGATACTATCATTTTTGTTGATAAACTCGCGTCCGCACCATTTATTCTCATTAACTTTCTTTTTTATGTTTGTAGTATGAACTATGCTGAAATGGTTAATGTTTTGCTGTTTGCTATTTCGTGATAAATGAATTTTCTTCATTTGAAAATCTCTAACATTTTCAATGCTTTCACCTAAATCCATCTTTTCATATACTTCTGGATTTAACCCCTTTGAATTCAACCCCTTACCTCTAAGGTGGTAGTATCTCTTTTTTACTCCCTCGTTTTCGTAGCATTCAATTATATGAACACCTTTGTCTTTATGTTTCAAGTCATTCTTAGTAAGGTAAGGGAGAAAGGCTTCATTCGTTGTAAGTTCTAACATATACAATTTAGGAGCAATCCATATTCCTCTTATTATCTTACAACAATCTCCTAAGTCATCCGTTATACCACCAAGAGATGTATCACCAAGCCTTTTGATTAGTTTGGCGAACCTAACATGCAACACTAGACTATCGGTATCGGTGTAATAGAAATCAGCCTCTATATCTTTATTTGGATTAGCCTCTTTTATGTAGTTATACATAATTCGCCTGCTATATGCTAGAATGAAAGCCCCGTAGTGAGAAGGTTTTGTAATACTCTCTTCAATTATTACTTCATTTCTAGGCATTCCAGATACGTGCCAAAGTTTGTTTCCGTCTTTATCTTTGAATTCAACCACATCAGATATATAATTTTTCGTCCAAAATTTCCAATACTCCTCATTTGATTTAATATATTCTGCTTCTGTTGGGATAGGTCGTTGTATCATCTTTCCGTATAACGAATTCATAAATAGTTTGGCTAATAAATATTGCGGTGTGCCTTTTTCGCTATTTTCTTTCGCCTTAAACATTTCTAATATATATTCTTTGAAAACTGGTTCAGCCTCCTCTGTATAGTATCCTTTATGAATTGTTATATTGTAGCCTTCCTTAATCATATCTTCAATATCAACACTTGTAAGCCATTGGTCTTTCATATCGGCTAAATTCCACTTTAATGAGCCCATTTTATTTCTCTGTCCTATTCTTGAATGTAATATGTCTTTTGGTGAGATATAATCAACATTGTAAATACCGATAGGAAGATTATTATAATCAAATGGTGCGATAGCCAGTTTAATTTTTCCAACCATAAATAAATTAAACATCGCTGTTGGGTATAAAGATACGACATCCGCATCAACTAAATAATCGGTTAATTCGTCAAATGTGATTTTCCCCGCTAAGTAGTCCTTGTATTGTTTTGAAATAAATCTTTTTTTGCTTGGATATGTTTTTGCTCCGATAACCGCTTTTCTAAACGCTTTCTTTTGTTCAATAGTTGGGAGCTTACATCGTGCTTACCATCAATCATTTTCTTCCAGATATTGAAAGCAAGGCTTGAAGTTGAAATGTACGAAATTAAATTCACTGAGTGCTTTTCAAATATCTCTGTGTTTATTTTGTCATATAACTCTTTTAACCCCATAACATCGCACTTCAAATATTCAAGACACTTATTCCTTAATTCTTCACTCATTGTTTCCCAAGTAGAAGCCTTGTCGTGGTCGAAATCTCCTTTAAGAGTTTTACATTTCATATTTTCTAAGTTTTCTTTTAATGTCCCCTGAGTATGCTTACACATATCCCACATTTTGATATTTTCAAATTGTAAAGAGATTATTAAGCCGTTATTAATCATATGTGATTTTGGTTTGATACCTCTTCTTATTAATTCCTGTTTAATAAAGTAGTGGTCAAAGTTCGCCCCGTTAAAACCATTCACATATAAAATTGGTGCTTCTTCATCTTTCTTATTTTTCTTTCTTACTCCTGCTACTTTCTTGACTGGAATATCTCCGACGCGTTGGGGATATGGTGGTCGTTTGTTAGCCCATTCTACTGCTAACTTTCTTCCTCTCTCTAAGACTAAATCCAGAAATTTAGAAATACAATATATACCAGCATAATATTTAAATCCTTCCGTCCCCTGAGTATATCCGACTATATAGCAGTCGTGAATATCAAAGCCGTCAGCAAGCGTGTTATTTCTAAAAGTTTCAAGGTCGTAATGAAGAAGTTCATCTTTATTATTATATTTTTCTTTATGCGCCTTCGTTATTAAATGTCTCTTTCCATTCTTCAATATTTCTCTATTCGCATAATTAATAACTTTTGGATTACAAGTATGTTTAGTAAAATACTTAGTTAAGCATTTTTCACATTTCTTTTTACATCTTTTAATTAATCCAAAATAGTGGTTATTCTCTAAGTAAATCATAATATCCGCTTCTTCTCCGATGTTGTTCGTGCTTATAGTTTCTTTTGTTAAGGCATTTGTTATTTCATATGTCTTTCCTTCTTTTATCAAAGTATTAAGGATTTTTACGGCTGTAGAGAATGGTATAGGGCAATCATTAGAAAGATTGAATTGTTCTCTAATATCATTACATCTTTTTCTATTAATAAGTGGCATATTGAGAATGTCTTTACAAGGGAAGAATAAGCAATTATTATTTTTGCTGGCGGGAGATATTAATACACTTTCCTCATATTTCGTTTGTTTGCTTTTGTATTTTCCCTCATAGCATCCTCCTCCGTTTTTTTGAACTACTACTACCTTAGCATATTCAATAATCCGTTCATAACCAAGTCCAGACGCTTCAATATTGCTTATGTTAAACTCATTTAACATTTCAATAAAATAGTCATAGTTTTTTATTTGAAACGAATTAAATGTTTTCTTTTTATAATATCTATTTAATTCTTCGTGGTCGGTTATATAGGTTATAGTAATATGAACGTCCGCATTTCCTGTCATACTATTTCTTTTCGCATCTAATAGTATTGGAAGTAGAACCTCTCGCTCTAATGCGTCAGTATCATAAAAGTTTATATCTAATCCTTGCTTCTCGTATGTAAGAGAGTTTAATCTATTGTCTCGCCTAGATTTTAACTCTACTACTTTAAATTCCCTTTTGTTTTCTCTTGTTGTAGCTTTCTTCAAATTCGCCCTTACCTTCGCTAGTTCTACATTTTCCTTTGTTGGTCTGGGCGGTAATGGTGGCATATTTTACTTTTATATTAGTTAGGATATAAAAATAATGAAAATAAATTAAATTGTTTTGCCTTTATATATATATATATATATATATATATATATATATATATATATATAAATTGTCTTACCTTTAACATGAAATTCATAATAAAAAATCATTTTTTGTTTGTTTTTTATGCTCCTCTCTCCTTCATTTCTTCATATTCCTTAAGTTTCTGTTTCGTTCTTTTAATTGCTCCTTCCTCTTTTGATTAATTTCATCCTTATTTCTTTTGTAATATGCGAGCGCCTTTTTGGAGTTAGCCTTTCGTTTGTCCTCAGGTGTGAGATATTTCTTGTGTCTCCCCATATCTATATTATAAGTAATATAATTTATTTCTTTAAATGGTTTTACATTTTATTATTTAATACAATCATCACTCTTAATTTAAGTTGTGCGATTGCTTCTTCACAAATTTGCCATTTATAAATATTCAACATCGTTGGAGCCTCTAATGCTTTGTTTTTCTGTTCATCCCAAAACTTAAAGGCTTTGCTATATCGTTGAAGCGTTTCTCTTCTAGTGTATTTCTTAATCCGTCTATCGTCTGCTAATGCTTCTGGAAAATGTAAGTTGTATAGTTCTTTCAATTCCTTGTCCGCTTGTATCAATATAGAAGACATATTATATAGGTAATAATATTTATTTCTTTAAATGGTTTTACATTTTATTTTTATAACATTATTATAACAAATCACGAGTGCTTTTTATAATATCTTTCAATGTCATCATTTCTACGAATTATACGAATAACTTTATGTCCTCCTATCATAACCTCTTCTTTCTCTGCGAAGTAGTCTCTATGAAAGTCAGATTTTTCGTGTTGATATTTTCCATATATACCTATTTAATTTACTTTACCACATACACATGTATATTTCTGTTTTCTTCTTTCCTTTACATATTCTGCTCTCTTCTGTTTTCCGAGTTGTTTGTAATCAGTATTCCTATCATCTTCTTCATATTTTGCTAAGACTTCTTTTTCGTAAAATTCTTTTGCTCGTTGTTCTGCTTCTTCCTTCGTTCTCTTGTTGTTTATTCCTATTGCTTTCTCCTTCGTTATTCCATCCTCTCTCCAAACTATTACAACTTTATTTTTTTAATCTGTATGCCTCCTTTCGTAATCTTTCTTAGATTGTTCGTATTCATTGTATATCAACATATTTTTTTATTGCTTAAATGATAATTTAAAATTAGGAATTATTAAAAAGAGAAGACATTCAACCAGAGAATATTAGGATTTCAAAGAGAGAAAAAAAGGCAAAGGTAATATTGAATTTATAGGTGGCTGGTGGCATTATGTGATTCTATTTCCGTGAATATGTCTTTGCGACACCAAAACACGGCGGTGTCGCAGTGTCGCAGAGGTTGCGACAAAATTTCACTTTTTTGTCGCAGTGTCGCAGTGGTAGTAAATTCGTTTTTTCTTATTGTATATGTTTCCTTGTTGTTTTTGAAGTAGTCGAAAACAACAGATGTGCTCTGTGTGTTGGGAGTATTGATTTCGTTTTTATTTAAAAGTAAAAGTAAAGCGGAAAAAATTTTGCTTGATTTTTATTTTTATTTAAAAGCGAGATTAAGAGCAAGAGAGATTTCTTTATTTTTCTTCTTCGTATTGATTGAAATTTTCACTTTTTTATTTTGCTGTTTTGACGCTTTGTATTGAAAGTTCAAACTAGCAATAGGAGAAGAGAAATGAAATCTAGGAGGTTGTTTTGAGGCACGAAAAAACGACCATCCTAGATTTCATATTATACTACTCGTTCTGTGTTGCGACATCACCTAAGCAACTGCCAGACACACTGTACACAAGCAACACACAAATATTGCTACCACTACTACTAATACTACTACTTACTATAGCTACTACGATGATCAATTGAAGTTAGGGTTAGGGTTAGGGTTACTACTACTACTACTACTACTCTACTACTACTACAACTACTACTACAACTACTACTACTACTACTACTACTACTACTACTACTACTACTACTACTACTACTACTACTTACTACTACCCACACCAAATACAGTTACCGCTTACAATCGGCTCACGAGATACATACGAGTCTCCTTTCGTACAACTGGATTCATCGGTTTGAGCTTGCAATATTCTTTGTGACTTGAAACCATATGCATCCTACTGTGATATATTAATATCTATTCGCTCCTGTTGGGATTGATGTTCTTTGGCGTTTTGTGCGACATCTCTTGTCTTCATTACTGTTCGCCTGACTGGGTCTAGTATGAATGGTTATTCGCCTCAGAAATTGCGTCACCATGTCGAACGCGAGCCATTCGCGGAAGGACAGTGATAATTCATTATAATTTGCAAAGTCATTATTTGTAACCTCTCTTAATTCGCATTTCCGAAATCATTACTCTTTCTGACTCACGCGGCAACACGCCACCGATCCACACGTGACAAGTAGTTTTCGTCTGCAACACGCAGTTGTCTCAATGCAGTCTTTGTGTGTTTATCAGCACCTGCCAGACACACAGGCAACGCACTGCCGCTGCTGCTGCTACTACTACTACTACTACCACTACTTCTACTACTTCTACTACTACTACTATTATTAATAATATTATTATTATTATTATTATTATTATTATTATTATTATTATTATTTAGGGAGTACATAGGCCATCGGTCCTTTTCATGGGCTGATTGGTATAAAGCTCCTAGAGTAATGTTCTATGCCGTCACTTCCTTTATTCCACCGATTGTGTGGAGACTTTCCTTATGGAATGGAGGACTGGATGCAAATGGCCTTTTGGCTCAGCAATTGGCAGGAGATACACTATACACTATTATTATTATTATTATTATTATTATTATTATTATTATTATTATTATTATTATTATTACTACTACTACTACTACTACTACTACTACTACTACTACTACTACTACTACTACTCTACTACTACTACTACTACTGCTACTACTACTCCTACTACTCCTACTACTACTACTACTACTACTACTACTACTACTACTAGCCATTCGTACATCTGGATTCATCTGTTTAAGCTTGCAATGTTCTTTGTGCCTTGAAACCATATGCATCCTACTGTGACGTATCTAGTCGCTACTGTTAGGATTGCTGTTCTTTGGTATTTTGTGTGACCTCTCTTATCTTCACTACTGTTCGCCTGACTAGTCTAGTATGAGTTGTTATTTGCCTCAGAAATTGCATCACCATGTCGAACACGAGCCATTCGCGGAAAGACAGTGCTCATTCATTACAAAGTCATTATTTGTAACACTTCTCTTAATTAGCATTTATGACAGTATTACCGTAGGCTCTTTCTGACTCACCTGCAACACGCCACAGATTCACACGTGCAAGTAGTTTTCGTCAGCAACACGCAGTGGTCTCAATACAGTGTTTGGGGGGTTTACTTGCACTCATCCTGTTGTGCTGTTATCATTTTGCCCCTTTAGATTTGCTGCTATCAGCCTGCTTGTGTGGCCTGTATTTCATCATTGTTTTTGCTTGACTGGTCTAATCTGAGTTGTTGTATCAGAGAAATTGTCAAGCTACATCGAACATCAGTCGCTGTTCTTGCAGAAAGGTAGTACTCATCAATTATTTTGTCGTTATCTCCAACTTTTATTAGCATCACTGCCAGGAGCGTTACTGGTTCTGACTTACGTGTACACTGCAACACACAACCGGTTCACGCACGTTAAATTATTTTTCATGACGTCAACTCGCCCGTGCCCCAAAGACAACAGTGCAGTCGATTGGCAAATCTTAATACAATATGACATAACAGCTGCTTATTTACGTACTAGCTCGGAAACCCAGTCACCTCACTAAGTTGACAAGGGCACGATTGTGATCATGCACTCCGTCAATAAACCATTTGTTTTGTGTTTAAACACCATGGGGGAGCAGAACACAACGTTGCATGCTAGCCTGCAAGATCTCAGACTTTTGACCTCAAGAATGCGCCGAAATCGAAAGTGCATTAAGAATATTAATGTTAACATGAATAATAAACCGTCCGGACGATCACTGGTGATCAAGTTTGAGCAGTGCTGATCAAGACCGGTCGAGGCCGCTGAGAGAGGCTGATCAATATTATGATTGCTGAGGTAAGATAATAATACTAAAGTGCTGGTCACCCGATGGCTGATCGACGCTAGCTACTACGATGATCAATTGAAGTTAGGGTTAGGGTTACTACTACTACTACTACTACTACTACTACTACTACTACTACTACTACTACTACTACTACTACTACTACTACTACTACTACTACTACTACTACTTACTACTACCCACACCAAATACAGTTACCGCTTACAATCGGCTCACGAGATACATACGAGTCTCCTTTCGTACAACTGGATTCATCGGTTTGAGCTTGCAATATTCTTTGTGACTTGAAACCATATGCATCCTACTGTGATATATAATATCTATTCGCTCCTGTTGGGATTGATGTTCTTTGGCGTTTTGTGCGACATCTCTTGTCTTCATTACTGTTCGCCTGACTGGGTCTAGTATGAATGGTTATTCGCCTCAGAAATTGCGTCACCATGTCGAACGCGAGCCATTCGCGGAAGGACAGTGATAATTCATTATAATTTGCAAAGTCATTATTTGTAACCTCTCTTAATTCGCATTTCCGAAATCATTACTCTTTCTGACTCACGCGGCAACACGCCACCGATCCACACGTGACAAGTAGTTTTTGTCTGCAACACGCAGTTGTCTCAATGCAGTCTTTGTGTGTTTATCAGCACCTGCCAGACACACAGGCAACGCACTGCCGCTGCTGCTGCTGCTACTACTACTACTACTACCACTACTTCTACTACTTCTACTACTACTACTAGTATTATTATTATTATTATTATTATTATTATTATATTATTACTACTACTATTACTACTATTATTGCTGCTGCTGCTTACTATTATTACTACTATTACTACTACTACTATTACTGCTGCTGCTGCTACTACTACTACTACTACTACTACTACTACTCTACTACTCCTACTACTACTACTACTACTACTACTACTACTACTACTACTACTACTACTACTACTACTACTAGCCATTCGTACATCTGGATTCATCTGTTTAAGCTTGCAATGTTCTTTGTGCCTTGAAACCATATGCATCCTACTGTGACGTATCTAGTCGCTACTGTTAGGATTGCTGTTCTTTGGTATTTTGTGTGACCTCTCTTATCTTCACTACTGTTCGCCTGACTAGTCTAGTATGAGTTGTTATTTGCCTCAGAAATTGCATCACCATGTCGAACACGAGCCATTCGCGGAAAGACAGTGCTCATTCATTACAAAGTCATTATTTGTAACACTTCTCTTAATTAGCATTTATGACAGTATTACCGTAGGCTCTTTCTGACTCACCTGCAACACGCCACAGATTCACACGTGCAAGTAGTTTTCGTCAGCAACACGCAGTGGTCTCAATACAGTGTTTGGGGGTTTACTTGCACTCATCCTGTTGTGCTGTTATCATTTTGCCCCTTTAGATTTGCTGCTATCAGCCTGCTTGTGTGGCCTGTATTTCATCATTGTTTTTGCTTGACTGGTCTAATCTGAGTTGTTGTATCAGAGAAATTGTCAAGCTACATCGAACATCAGTCGCTGTTCTTGCAGAAAGGTAGTACTCATCAATTATTTTGTCGTTATCTCCAACTTTTATTAGCATCACTGCCAGGAGCGTTACTGGTTCTGACTTACGTGTACACTGCAACACACAACCGGTTCACGCACGTTAAATTATTTTTCATGACGTCAACTCGCCCGTGCCCCAAAAACAACAGTGCAGTCGATTGGCAAATGTTAATACAATATGACATAACAGCTGCTTATTTACGTACTAGCTCGGAAACCCAGTCACCTCACTAAGTTGACAAGGGGCACGATTGTGATCATGCACTCCGTCAATAAACCATTTGTTTTGTGTTTAAACACCATGGGGGAGCAGAACACAACGTTGCATGCTAGCCTGCAAGATCTCAGACTTTTGACCTCAAGAATGCGCCGAAATCGAAAGTGCATTAAGAATATTAATGTTAACATTAATAATAAACCGTCCGGACGATCACTGGTGATCAAGTTTGAGCAGTGCTGATCAAGACCGGTCGAGGCCGCTGAGAGAGGCTGATCAATATTATGATTGCTGAGGTAAGATAATAATACTAAAGTGCTGGTCACCCGATGGCTGATCGACGCTAGCTACTACGATGATCAATTGAAGTTAGGGTTAGGGTTACTACTACTACTACTACTACTACTTCACTACTACTACTACTACTACTACTACTACTACTACTACTACTACTACTACTACTACTACTACTACTACTTACTACTACCCACACCAAATACAGTTACCGCTTACAATCGGCTCACGAGATACATACGAGTCTCCTTTCGTACAACTGGATTCATCGGTTTGAGCTTGCAATATTCTTTGTGACTTGAAACCATATGCATCCTACTGTGATATATTAATATCTATTCGCTCCTGTTGGGATTGATGTTCTTTGGCGTTTTGTGCGACATCTCTTGTCTTCATTACTGTTCGCCTGACTGGGTCTAGTATGAATGGTTATTCGCCTCAGAAATTGCGTCACCATGTCGAACGCGAGCCATTCGCGGAAGGACAGTGATAATTCATTATAACTTGCAAAGTCATTATTTGTAACCTCTCTTAATTCGCATTTCCGAAATCATTACTCTTTCTGACTCACGCGGCAACACGCCACCGATCCACACGTGACAAGTAGTTTTTGTCTGCAACACGCAGTTGTCTCAATGCAGTCTTTGTGTGTTTATCAGCACCTGCCAGACACACAGGCAACGCACTGCCGCTGCTGCTGCTACTACTACTACTACTACCACTACTTCTACTACTTCTACTACTACTATTATTATTATTATTATTATTATATTATTATTATTATTATTATTATTATTATTTACTACTTACTTACTACTACTACTACTACTATGCTGCTGCTGCTACTACTACTACTACTACTACTATACTACTGCTGCTGCTGCTACTACTACTACTACTACTACTACTACTACTCCTACTACTCCTACTACTACTACTACTACTACTACTACTACTACTACTACTACTACTACTACTAGCCATTCGTACATCTGGATTCATCTGTTTAAGCTTGCAATGTTCTTTGTGCCTTGAAACCATATGCATCCTTCTGTGACTTATCTAGTCGCTACTGTTAGGATTGCTGTTCTTTGGTATTTTGTGTGACCTCTCTTATCTTCACTACTGTTCGCCTGACTAGTCTAGTATGAGTTGTTATTTGCCTCAGAAATTGCATCACCATGTCGAACACGAGCCATTCGCGGAAAGACAGTGCTCATTCATTACAAAGTCATTATTTGTAACACTTCTCTTAATTAGCATTTATGACAGTATTACCGTAGGCTCTTTCTGACTCACCTGCAACACGCCACAGATTCACACGTGCAAGTAGTTTTCGTCAGCAACACGCAGTGGTCTCAATACAGTGTTTGGGGGGTTTACTTGCACTCATCCTGTTGTGCTGTTATCATTTTGCCCCTTTAGATTTGCTGCTATCAGCCTGCTTGTGTGGCCTGTATTTCATCATTGTTTTTGCTTGACTGGTCTAATCTGAGTTGTTGTATCAGAGAAATTGTCAAGCTACATCGAACATCAGTCGCTGTTCTTGCAGAAAGGTAGTACTCATCAATTATTTTGTCGTTATCTCCAACTTTTATTAGCATCACTGCCAGGAGCGTTACTGGTTCTGACTTACGTGTACACTGCAACACACAACCGGTTCACGCACGTTAAATTATTTTTCATGACGTCAACTCGCCCGTGCCCCAAAAACAACAGTGCAGTCGATTGGCAAATCTTAATACAATATGACATAACAGCTGCTTATTTACGTACTAGCTCGGAAACCCAGTCACCTCACTAAGTTGACAAGGGGCACGATTGTGATCATGCACTCCGTCAATAAACCATTTGTTTTGTGTTTAAACACCATGGGGGAGCAGAACACAACGTTGCATGCTAGCCTGCAAGATCTCAGACTTTTGACCTCAAGAATGCGCCGAAATCGAAAGTGCATTAAGAATATTAATGTTAACATTAATAATAAACCGTCCGGACGATCACTGGTGATCAAGTTTGAGCAGTGCTGATCAAGACCGGTCGAGGCCGCTGAGAGAGGCTGATCAATATTATGATTGCTGAGGTAAGATAATAATACTAAAGTGCTGGTCACCCGATGGCTGATCAACGCGCCGCTAACTTGGCAACCATGCGGCTCATCACGGCAGATCGTGGCCTGCTGATCAAGACACAAAGGTAGTCATCATGCGGCTGATCAATGCTGACCACTGGTGATCAAGAGTGATCATCTCAAGGCACACCGGCTGATCATTGCTGATCATGCAGAGACTGAGCATGCTGCCGATGACTCAAGGCAGGCTGATCCTAGGCTGATCAAGGCTGATGAGAGTCAAGGCAGATGAGTGCTGACAATCGCTAGTCAGAGGCGAGTCATGGCTAATCAAGACAAATAAATGCTTGCTACAGCTGATCATCATCTAGCTGGTCATGATCATGAAGAACCATTTGAAAGGCTGAGCAAGTCTGGTTGAATCACCGATTAATTGATTCATTGCTGATCATCCATCGCTGCACGCACTGATAACAGCAAAGCATTGATGATAGTTGGCAGCAGAGTTGATCATTGACTCGGATGACAGGATGATCGCTGATCATAGCATCGCTGACCGAGGCTGGTCATGGCATGACATGGCAGGTCACTGTCATGTTTGGCCGGGCCGACTACACTATCTCTTACTAGACTCAATGCTTATTAAGGGTATCAGGTTGAAGGCTGTTTGAGTCATAGCAAGTCATTGCCTATCATGGCTTATCATGGTTGATCAAGGCTGATCGAGGCAGGCGAAAACCAATTGAGGTTCATCAAGGCTGATCAAGGCTGATCAATGCTGATCAAGGCTGATCAAGCGGGCTGATCAGAACTAATCAAGTCTTACCAATTTCAAGGCTGACGAAAGCTGATAAAGGTCGCAGTGACAGAAAGGCTGATCACTGGCAAGGCGAATCATACTACTGTATGTGATCAAGTCTAAGCAATGCTGATCAAGGCTGATCAAGGCAAATCGATGCTAGTCGAGGCCAGTCGAGACCGGTCGAGGTTGAGCGAGGCTGATCAATATTATTATGGTTACTCAGGTAGGATAATTATAACGGCTGACGATGGCTGATCGACGCTAACAACAGCTCACCATGGCTGATCAAGGATCAGTCAAGGCAGATCAAGGCAGATCAAGGGTGATCAAAGCAGATCATTACTGATCGAGGCGGAGCATCGCTGCCACCTGATCAAGGCTAAACTAATGGCTGATGATGGCTAACCTTGACTTGGCTGATCAAGGAAGGATCAAGGCTTATCAAGGCTAGATAAAAGCTCATGATGCGTAATCACACGTGTTGATAGTTAATCTTGGTTCATCATGGGTGATCAAGGCTGGTCATTGCTAGCCTTGCAACCATGACTGATGATCGTTAAGTATTGGTACTGCTAAACAATGCTTACAAAGGCTGATCAAGGATTCGATATCGAGAGTTCGCCGCTCTTCCTCAAATCGATTGAAACAGTCTGGATCACTAAAGAAGCAAAACTGTTACACCGTCCAGCATTCGGGAAGCGCACGTGGCACTCATCATTAGGTCCAGCTATCTACGCGTCACATTCCAATAGAATCGGCTCAGCTACAGAAGCGGCAAGTCTTAGATTGGGGATGAAAATATACACGATCAGGAGGCAAGGATTGTGGTCGGACAAAAGTGCATGCGTGTTCAAATATGTGCGAGACGTCAGCCTAGAAAACAAACTGACCATCACGAGCGTCCGCATAAAGTCTTTCCTCATTTTCTAGTCACTTTGTTGAGGCCAAAAATGCAATCTTAGAGATAATATAGGCAGTTTACGGGCATTTTGCTTGATCAAGCAAGGAAAAGTAGCATTACAATTTTCCAGATGTCTTTTCGTGACCTAGGAGAGAGGGGAGCGCTCATGGAATGTATGGTATGATGTGAAATGAAGTTTTTGCAAGCTTGCGCAGCAAAAGCGTCATTTCACAAATACCTAATTGACCCAGGGTTGCACCATAAGCGGGAATATATACATTCCTGATTTGAATTCTTTGAACTTTTGAAATAAAACACTCTGCCACCTTCAGATTTTGCATTTTTGCATTTGATAAAAGTGCCTCTAAGTGCATAGCACTCAAAGACTCCCACCCGCCACCCACTTATACTGAAGTACTTGAAGTCTTACTGATAATGTCTTTTCGCTTGGGGGATGGTGAGTGAGGGATGAGAAATAATATACACCCACACACTCGATATCATAACGCACACAAATTTACATCTAATGCATCGCCACATCATGCACAATCACGCATATTCCATGCACAATATACGCACAATAATATCATGCACAATCTAGGTCTTGTGTATTTCCAACACAAAGAGACCTAGGAGAGAGGGGAGCGCTCATGGAATGTATGGTATGATGTGAAATGAAGTTTTTGCAAGCTTGCGCAGCAAAATATAATTTTTTGTAGTAGTAGTAGTAGTAGTAGTAGTAGTAGTAGTAGTAGTAGTAGTAGTAGTAGTAGTAGTAAAATAGGATGGCAGTCCCCTTGTCGAGGACTATGATCCTACAGACACACCAGAAGCAAGACCCCTGGTTAGTCTTTGGACTTGTTTATAAAATCTCCTAAGAAACAACCTCATAGCATTAACAGAATGTAACGAGTTCAGACATGTTGAGTGTAAAAGATGTATCCACTTATCTAAAGAAATCAAACTATTCCATGAAAGACAAGAACCGAAACATTGAATCTGTAAAGTGAGCAAGGTAGAAAAACAAGGAATGCAATCTTGAAAAACATGAGTTTCATGATGAATCTTACTATGACAAATATCACAAATCACATCAACAGGGGAACCAAAACCACGATCAGACAATCCAAACCTCAAACAACCCGCTCTTGCCAAAGATACTAACCTCTTCCCCCCTCATAATTACGACCTTGTAAGTAAAACTCCATTTCTAAGTCCGTTTTCACACGCTTATAAATAAACAAAGGAGACACGCGTAATTTCTCTCTCCAATATAATTAATCTTTTTGTTCACAATCATGAATAATCTTTTTTAACTTTGACTTAGAAGATTTCTTAATAAAAACAAAAGAATCCTGAATTGCGGTACAAGGCAACAACCTCTTAACATCTCTAAATAATCTTGTAACCCAATTGTTACAAGCATCACTAATAGCATTGAAACAACTAATTTTGAACATGCGGACTAATAAAGAATCTTCAGGCATCGACAATAGAGACCGCAAGAAAATCAATCTCCTATAATCACCTCGCCCAACCGACTACCACAACCCCAACTCACCTTGACAAGCCAGGCTAGGAAAATCTCTAGGGACACGCAAGACGAAGGGTGGGGTGGCGGGTGGCACATGGAACTTCTCGCTAACAGCCAAATGTGCACGACCAGCTCCCCAAAATCGCCGGGTCAGCGGCCCAAACTTCCCACCAAGAATTTTCCAAAGAATTTTACAATACATATCAATGTGTATTATGGGTGTATGTATGTATGTATTGTGCATGCATTATGTATATTAGTACTTATATTGTGTATTATGTGTAGTATGTGTGCATTATGAGACTATTATGTGTGTTTGTGTGTCTGTGTCTGTGTGTGTGAGTGTCTGTGAGTGTCTGTGAGTGTGTGTGTGTGTGTGTGTGTGTGTGTGTGGGTGGGTGGGTGGGTGGGTGTAGGTGTGTTGGTGCGTTGATATTTGTGTGTGTATCTTTGTGTATGTGTAAGTATGTACTAGTATGTGTGCACGTGTCAGTCTGTGGGTATATGTTTCAACCTTATGTAAGTACGGAGTTTTAATGACACATTGTACTATTGCAAAGAGAAATATGTATGTTTGAAAGAGAAATCAGAAGCGAGCTTAGACTTGTAATGAGAAATCAGAATATGTAATGAGAAATCAGAATAAGAAAAAACAGTTACCCTTACTAGCCTAGCATTTTATGCCCCAGGTTCGATTCTCGAACCATGTCGGAACTTTTCCCAATTGAAAAATTAGGGTTGTAATTTTCCTGCAAAACAGTGGATCAGGATTACCTAGTTAAATCAAAAAAGCCTCGTGTTTTGCGATTTGTGTAATACTTTCTGCTCTCCACTCTTATGTTGAAGCTGTAATTCGGGTTAAAACATAAATTTAACGCGGTTATGATTGCAAACACTGCATCATTATCGGGTTATTTTTATCGTTTTCCCCGTTGGCTGAATAAGAAAAAACAGTTACCCTTACTAGCCTAGCCTAGCCTAGACAAATGTATAAGATCGGACCTATTACAATATTGAACATGTAAATATGTGCATATATTACTTGTATGTATTCGTGAAGAGATACGTTTTCAGCTGTTTTTTTATCCTAGATGGCATTCTCTCCAATCGTGCTTCTGATTTCGTATTAAGTTTCATTTATATTGCCTAGAATTATCAAGGTTGTTCTAAGTAAAAGAAGTCACAGTGTGGAAAAAGAAATCAGAAGCAAGAAGTTTTTTTTAACTTTTTTTTAATTTACATGTATTATTATTATTATTATTATTATTATTATTATTATTATTATTATTATTATTATTACTATTATTATTATTATTATTATTATTATTATTATTATTATTATTATTATTATTATTATTATTATTATTATTATTATTATTATTACTATTATTATTATTTTGGACACCGTGATAGCCCAGTGGTCAAGTTCTACCATCTGGGCCCTGTCGCCAGTTCGATTCCCGTCGGTGCCACCAGTATTTTCCTTGAACATACCGATCCGTCTGGACCAATATTTTCATTGAACATACCGGCCCGTCTGGAAGTGTTGGAACTGCCCTTGCGGGGGTGTCATTAGAGCTTATCGTCAATTCTTCGTACTCCCCTCACGGGTGAGACGATGGAGGCGCATGTGCAGAAATGCATCAGCCATTGACAGAGAAGCACTATTATTATTATTATTATTATTATTATTATTATTATTATTATTATTTCCCGTCCCTTTCTTTCCCCTTCCTCATCCCCCGTCTGTTTCCTTTGTTGTCAGACCAAAAGAATTTTTTTTCTCTTTTCATACTATTCTGACCTTGCGCACGATGATGGCCGAGCCATGGCACGGACAGACGCTGTCGGAGGTAGTACCCCGAGAGTAAGACCGTCGAGCTTTAATTCAACGTATTCTATTCGCACTCTCTTGGCGCCCCCTTTTTTCTTTACATTTTGTCTTGTGCCTCCCCTCCATTTACCCCTACCCCCCTCCCTGAGCCCGGGGCTCAAAGAGCAGGGGGCAGATTTGCAACAAAAACTAAGCAGATTCCACTGAGCCCATGGCGGGCACTCTTCCCCCCTTGGTATTCTCAAATCCTTTCTGCCACCCTCCCCCCCTTTCCCTCTTACCGACGGGGGGGATATAATTTGATCCTCCCCGGCCCTTTCTTCTCTTAGTTTTCAATGCCGAAAATTAAAAATTTGTCGAGGATTTCTTTTTTCGCATGATCTTTTTTACATTTTCATCGCGCCCCTCCCCCACCTCTTTTCATATTTTTCTGACCTTGACCACCACCCATCCATCCGCCGCAGGGTCGTGCCGGAGCACGGTGCGCAAGATCTGCGGAAATAGGAAAAAGTATGACAAGTAGAAAAATAATTTTTTGGGACGTGTTTGCACGCGCTCTGAGGAGGGACGAAGGAAGGAGGATAGATAGCGGGGGACAAGGGGAAGTAGAGAGGAGGGAAGGCACAAGACAAGTTCAAAAGAGAGAGGGCAAGGGGGCACCCTGGGAGAAGGGGCATTCTGTCTACGAACAGGGGACGGAAGAGCAAAGGAGCGGGAAGAAGCACAAATTGCCTTAGTTTTTCCCCGTCCATGAACAGGGAGCGGAGGGGGGGAGTTGATGGAGGCATTGCATGTATTTACTTTTTTAGCTTCTGCGCCCTTCCCTTCCCTGCTCCTTGAGCCCTCTGGGCTCAGGGGAGGGGAGAAAGGGGGGGAGGGAAGGGAAGGGCGCAGAAGCTACAAAAAAAAACATACATTCAACACTTCAACTAGACTCTCCTCCATGCCGGGCGCTGCCCCCCCCCCCCCCCCTCTTTTCTTCTCCCTCGTCGAGACTCCGGCTGAAATACTTTTTTTGTACTTTCTTGACCTTGCCCTGCCCCCTTCCGTCTTCCACTCCCTGTTGTCAGACGGGGAGGACAAGGACAGCTCTTGTTCTCCCCTTCTCCTCTGCCTCTTCTCTAACCCTCTCTTAGTTTTTAGTGCCAAGATTCAAACTTTGTCAGCGACTTTTTATTAATCTTTTTTGTACATTCTTGTTCCAAGCAGAAGACAGTAGAAGCGTATTTACATTCCGCGATCTAGGGGTGGTGACGGGTTTCGAGGCGTCCCAGATACTTACCGCCAAACGTCCTCATGCGCTGGCAGACCGCATGAAATGTCTGCTACCCCTGTGAGTACCTCCATGCGGGACCTACCCAGTCTCGTGGAACTCTCACGCGGGGAAGATCAATCATTTGTAGTTGATTTCTTGCAAGGTACCCAACACTGTGCGGGTAGTAGGGACTTCCTTTTGGGGCTTTCTGTGCAGGATGGTTAGAGTCACTCTTCCCTCCCCAGCATACTCGCTGTAGTCCCTGTTGGGTCGAGGGATGGAGGCGCATGGCCCTTCGGGCTCAGCCATGACAGATCAATATATATATATATATATTATTATTATTATTATTATTATTATTATTATTATTATTATTATTATTATTATTATTATTATTATTATTATTATTATTATTATTATTATTATTATGGAGGGGTTCACAGTATGGCACCCCACGGGAAGGAGGTGGTTGGGCCTCTTCCCACTGGTTCCGAGGCTATGTTGTTGTGTTGTTCTTATAAGACATACACCACGTGGTGTCAAAGGGGTATATACATTCCGAGATCTAGGGGTGGTGACTTGTTAGTGCCCCACGTAGTTCATATTGTGGCTTGGTAAGCTTCGTCTAAGTACACCAGTGCCCATCAGGATCCCAGCAAAGCCAAACCAACACTCGTTGGGATCCGTGCTTTCGGGCACGGACATACACATACACAAACACACAAACACACCAACACACAAATAATACGTACATACACACTCACATACAAAGACACTACACACACAACTAAGAAAAACACGAAGACAAATACAAACACACCAAGACACACACGCACACACTCACACCTAAAATACATACACACCAGAAGACACACATACCCACATTATACATACGTGCATATGTTAAATAGATACATGCACACACTTACACAAACACCAACACACACACACACACACACACACCAACACACACACATACACACACTTAAGCCCACACACACACATACACACACACACTCAAGCTCACACACAAACACAAACACTCAGACACAAACACAAACACCAACAAATACAGAGACACACACACACACACACCATACATACATACATGCAGAATACACATACAACACAAACACCAACAAATACAGACACACACACACACACACCATACATACATACATGCAGAATACACATACACACATATTAAATAATACATACACACACACACACACACACGCACACACACTCATACACACAAACGCAAACACAAAGACACAAACACAAACACACAGACACAAACACACACACACAAACACAATACATACATACATACATACAATACATGCATGCAAGACATACATGCAAAACATTTTTGTATTCTGTATATACCTAATTATATATATAAGTCCTCTGTATATTCAGTTTTTTGTTGTAAAGACTGTTGCTTGCTCTGTGGTTGGCTAGAATGAGATTTGAGACGACGACCAGCGCGCAGGCCCGGACCAACAGGAAGCAGCGCAACATCGGGAACCTGGCGAAGGGAGCTTGCGGACCTTGCCCGGTCGCCTGCCGTTCGCAGTGCAGCAGGAACAGCTGTAAAGCGCACGCGCGTGCCTCGCGAGGGCTTTGGCCGATGCGTTGGTCCGGCCTTGCCGGAAACCAGAGCCAGACCAGGAATGTGTACATATGTATGGATGTATTGTGTGGGTGTGTCTGTGTGTGTGTCTGCGAGGGTGTGCGTGTATGTGTATGCATGTGTGTGTTCTGTGTATGTGTGTATGTGTGTGGGCGCGCCGCGCGCGCGTGCGTGTCTGTGTGTGTGTGTGTGTGTGTGTGTGTGTGTGGGCTGCAGGAGCATCCAGCTGTGCTCTGCTGCTATCCTACCTTGTGCACATCCAGCTGTGCCGCTCCTTACCTCGTGCCACATGCCTGGATAGCGACCCGCCGGTAGCGCCTATGAGTCCGATCATGCCAGCCAAGCAGCCGGCCGATGGTGCCTGCCTCCTGCTTGTGCTATCTTCCGTCAGAGCTAGTGCCTCTCCCTCTGGCGCGCACACTCACGCCGCTGCGGACTGCAAGTATCTGAAGAAAAAAGCATGTTCGGCCACAGTGTATTGTTCTTAATTTTGTTTGTCAACTGTGCTAGGCTTTGCAAATACCCCGCTACAGCTACTTCTTCCATCGTATGGTTCGCGCCCTGTCCCTCGCGCTACTCATCATTTGGGCTATGGCTGACGTCGGAGACCACGACTACCAGTGGCACAAGACGAGACGCAGCATGCAGGTAAGTCGGTTAGTCGGCTGTAGCACCCCGCCCCACCCCCCCCCCCTTCACCCCCCCCCCCCCCTTCCCCTCCCCTCCTTTCCCCCCCTTCCCCGGAAATCAGTGGGGAAATAATTTTTGGCGGCCGAGGACGAAAAAAATTTTTTTTTGACAGCTGGGGTGACAGGTGGCGCGTGAAAAATCCAACCGTCCCAATGCACGCAAGATTCCGTTGAATTCCTTTCACGCCAAACAGTCCATTGTACGACCAGCTCGCCAAAATTGCAGGGTCAGCGGCCAAACTACATTTTGTTTCGTTTACGCTCGTGATTTTTTTTCCCCAGACACGATCTCCCCCACCCCCCCTCCCCTTTCCCCCTCGGGGAATGGGAAAATTTGGGGGTCTGAATTTTTTGCGCCCCCCCCCCCCCTTCCCCTCCCCTCCTTTCCCCCCTCCCCCTCGGGGAATGGGAGCATTTGGGGGTCTGAATTTTTTGCTGCCTCCCCCCGGCCTTCACCCAACATCGGAGGAAAACTTCCTTGGCGGCCGACGAGAATGTTTTGTTCTATCTGAAAAACCCAACGCACGCAAGAATAATCGGTAAAATTCCTTTCGCGCGAAATACTTATGCAAGGATAGGGCGCTAAATTCAACTTTTTTGCTCCCCCCTGACACCATCCCCCACCCCCCCCCCCCCGGCCCTCCCCCAAAAATCAAGGAACAAATTTTTCTGCTTTCCCCCCCCCCCCGGGCCCGCCACCAAAAATCAAGGAACAAATCTTTCTTGCCCCCCCCCCCGGCCCTCCCCAAAAAATCAAGAATAAAATTTCTGCCCCCCCCCCCCCCGCGGCCCTCCCCAAAAAATCAAGGAGAAAAATTTGGAGGCAGAGAACTAACATTTTTTTTTCTTCTATGGTCGGGGTGGCGGGTGGCACGTGAAAATTCCCGCCAACAGCGGGGGTGACAGGTGGCGCGTGAAAAATCCAACCATCCCAATCCACTTAAGATTCGATTAAATTCCTTTCACGTTAAACAGTCCGTTGCGCACGACCAGCTCGCCTAAATCGCCAGGTCAGCGGCCAAACGATATTTTCTTCTTCGCTCTTCGTGATTTTTTTCCCCTTACACCATCCCCCCCCCTCCCCATCCCTCGGGAAATGGGAGAATTCAGGGGTCTGAGTTTTTTCGCCCCCCTCCCCCCCAACCCCAACGGCCTTCCCCCGAAAATCGGGGAAACAAATTTTTCTCTCTCCTCCCCCCCCCCTCCCCCCGGCCTTCGCCCAACGTCGGGGGAAAACTTCCTTGGCGGCCGACGAGAATTTTTTGTTCTATCTGAAAAACCCAACGCACGCAAGATTCGGTAAAATTCCTTCACGGGAAATAGTTATGCAAAGATAGGGAGCTGAATTCGACTGGTTAGCGACCAAACAATTTCTTGCGCTCGTGGTGGTTTTTTTTTCTCCCTGCTACCATTCGCCTTAGTCAACCCAGAAGAAACGGACTAATGGGCGTGAAAGGAATTTTAACGAATCTTGCATGCATTGGGACGGTTGGATTTTTCACGCGCCACCTGTCATCCCCGCTGTTGGCGGCAAGTTTCACGTGCCGCCCGCCACCCCGCCTGTACAAGAAAAAAAAATTCCTCCTCGGCCGCCAAGGAAGTTTTCCCCTGACTTCTGGGGAAGGCAGGGGGGGTATAAAAATTTCTAAACAACAAGTCGAAACTCCCCCCCCCCCCCTCTCCCCCCTTGTGCACGATGCGCGCGCCAAAGCCGCCAGGTCAGGGGCCGAACGAAATTTTCTTTTTCGCTCGTGATTTTTTTTCCCTGACACCATTCCCACCCCCCCACCCCCCCTCCCCCCCTCCCGAGCTTTCCCCAAAAAATCATGGAACAATTTTTTCTGCCCCCACCCCCCTCCTCCCGGCCTTCCACAAAAATGAAGTAACAAAGTTTTCTGCCCCTCCCGCCCCCCTCCCGGGGCATTCCCTGGATATCAGGGGAAAAAATTGGCGGCCGATGAGGAAATTTTTGTTTTCTTAGGTAGGCGGGGTGGCGGGTTGCACGTGAAAAATCCCACCAACATGGGGCTGGAGAGTGAAAACCGGGGACACTTCACTGCTCTGGTAGGAGCACTGAACCCTGCATTGTCATGAGGTCATTCATGAGTTCGTGTTTTCTTACTAGATGCGCAATATGGAAGGAAAGTGGTTTCACGTGGATGATTCCAAAGTTGAGCCATGGAGCCCCGAAGCCTCCTCGCATCGCTACGTGCCGCGCCCACCGATAGGCATTGACCGCGATGCGTATATGCTATTTTGCCGATTATCGCCACCTGCTCGCACGTTCGGTGCGCTGGAGACACCTGGCCAGCATTTGGGCTTGGTACATCACACTATCTACTTTCGCTTTTGTGCAAAAGCTTCAAGTGCTCGGCAATTATGCCTGTCTCTGTACTTATGCACAGGTGCCACAGACTGCAGCGAAGGCGACAGGCAATATTACCCAGCACAAAAATCGAGGTAGCTTGTACTTTACTCTAAACTATAAAATTACAATAGCTGCTCAGGCCGCGCGCAGCCCTCCTCTAATCACGCATTCCCCTCCATCTTCCCTCCCCTTCCCCAACCATCCGCTTGGGATCTCAACACGATTATTTTGTCTTGGATATAGACGAATCACTGGTGAGCAGGACGGCTTCTCAGTCCGTGACAAGCTCAGTGAGCGGGACGGCTTCGCATTCCGCGACGGGCTCCGTGAGCGGGACTTCTTTTGAGTCTGAGACGAGCAAGACTGCTTCTCGATCCGAGCAGCAGCAGCGCCGAAATTCAGTCGACGCAAACGACCTTCGGTGTCATTGCAATCATAGACTGAACGTGGAAGTAGCCGGACCCAAAGCTAAGAACCCAGGCCTGCTCTACTTCAGTTGCATCCGCTGCGATTTCTTTTTGTTCAAAAAAGACTTGCGCGTAGCGTGCAAAAATCCTTGCAGTTGCCCCAAGCCCCGGGCCGCGCACGTTTATTGGGACCGGGATGGAACATTTGAACTTCGCTGCAACAGGAAGGTCGGAAGGTGCACATTCGAGGTCCGGAAGCAACCTTGCGATGGCGACTCACCCTCACCGAGCCCAGTGAGCGTGATGGATTCTCAGTCCGCGACGGGCTCGGTGAGCCAGACTGCTTCTCAGTTTGTGACGAGCTCGGTGAGCGAAACGGCTTCTCCATCGGCGAGAGCCACAACTGCGCGCGACGAGCGCCGAAATTCAATTGACGCAAACGACCTTACGTGTCACTGCGATGGTAGACTGAGTGCGAAAACAGCTGGGCCGAAAGCTAAGAACCCAGGCCTGGCGTACTTCAAATGCGGTCGCTGCGATTTCTTTTTGTTCAAAAAAGACTTGCGCGTAGCGTGCGAAAACGCCTGCAATTGCCCCAAGCCCCGGGCCGCGCACGTTTTTCGGAACCAGGATGGAACATTTGACCTTCGCTGCAACAGAAGCCGTGGACGGTGCACATTCAAGACCCTGAAGAAGCGACCTTGTGATCGTGACTCACCCTCACCGAGCCCAGTGAGCGAGACAGCTTCTAAGTCTGCGACTGGCTCGGTGAGCCAGACTGCTTCTCAGTCTGCAACTGGCGGCTCGGTGAGCGAGACTGCTGCTCAATCGAACGAAAGCCAAGTCTCCAAGAAGCGAAAACGGGAGGATCGTGACGATGACTCATCCGCCTCATCTAAGACGCCACCACGTGATGATGCCTCGTCCGCATCACCTCAAACAGCGCAAAAGCGAAAGGAACAGCAGCGGCTGCAGTCAAGCCACCCCAGAAAGGCAAAGCCTTCTCAACCTCCGGTCGGTCCTCCGCCTGTCATGCCACAGGGGCGTCCCACGGCGAATACCGAAGGCATGGGGCTTACCAAAACTAAGCAAAAACAGATCTTGAAGTTTAAGGCACACCTAGAGAAAAAAACGCGATTGGATTTTGAGTGCAACCTGCACGGATGGAGGATTCGAGGTGTTCGCAGAGCAGGTAAATGTTATTGACGGCAGAGACGACCACACTTCCAGCAGTGTCAGGCAGAAATGCCTGACACTGTTGGAGGAAATGTCTGACGAAGAGAGGGGACATTTTCTGAGAGACAGCAGAATCAAAGACTTCGACACTTTCAAGGAATCGCTTGTCTTGACGGCGCAGGGATACCAGGAAATGCTGGGAAAAGGTACACTCAGAAAAGATGCTCCCAAGAGGCCGATTTCCTGGAGTGCGGCCTTTGCCTGCCTTCTGGCTCAGGCTTTCGATCTGACCATCCACACGTCAAGTGGGCAGATCAGTGAAATTTCGCGCGGTGCCACTTTGCATGGCGCAGGCAGCAGACGCGTATGGATGCTGAATTGCATGGGCTGGTATCTTGGTATCTGGCGTGCGTCGGCCAAGTGCCAGCCAGCGGAGCCAGATGCCTCGCAGTCGTGGGCTGTGTCCAAACCTGCGCCGATGAGCGTTCCTGCGCCGAAGCCAGATGCTTTGGAGGCTTCATGTGTGTCCACGCCTGCGCCGCGTGGGGTTGTGGTAGCTGCAGCTGCTGCAGCTGAAGAAAGGAGTTTTTTCTTTACCCTTTCGCCACCAAAACGCAAAAACAAAGAGAATTCTAGGGAAGCTTTCTTGTTGAAGCCGATAGTGCAAGGAAGTGTGGAGCTAAAGGATTCGAAAGGGCAAGATGTAAAGAGAAGGAAATTGCTGCTGCAACTCTTGCTTTTCTTTACAGAAACCGAGTGGAAGGAGTTTGATTGGTCGTGGAACGGCCATTGCCAGCGCTTCGGACCGGAGATCACCCGCTGGCAGCAGCTGGTCACCAAGGAGGTCTTCCCGGATGGTGCCACTTTTCATTTTTGCTCTCGGGAATGCAATCAGGAAAAGCTTGGGACCGAGCTCAAGCGCGCTGCTACTATTTTGCGGAACCGATTCGAGGAAGCCTACCTCAAATTGGAGAGATACGAACAGTTAGAAAAAGTCGGCATCCGAATCAAAGCCAGGGGGAATCTGGGGCAAAAAAGTACACTCTGGGAAAAATTTCGCCAAATGGGATATGTACACGTAAAGAGGCTTCGCGTTTCAGGGATCCCCAAGGACCATGATCGTGCTTTCTCAGATTTCCTCACTGTTCTCGAAAGCGTGAGGAAGTGTGTTCAACCAGATCACATCTATCTAGCCGACATAGACGTGACACGTGGTCTAGCCTGCGCACTGTTTCCCAATGCAGAAGAGCTCCTCATCGAAGGAGAAAACGGTGCTGTTTTGGTGGGTACCGCAGAAGGAGACAAGCTGAAAGCGAAGTACGCAAAGCACGAGCCCTTTAACGAGTACTTACTTCTGGTAAATAATACAGACAAGGTTGGCATGTACTGTAAGAGCGTGCTACACGTCAAGACGCTACAGGCACAGGGTTCGCATGATTGTGAGTACGTATACTGCGTGAGGAGCAAGCTATACGACAAAACCCTATCTCACCTACAGATGGGTCAATCCTTGGTCAATCCGTTTGGTGATTGCGCCATGTATATGCATCGAAGTCCGGACGATGAAATCAACACGGCCTATCGCGCGACGGAAAGACAGCTTGCACACGGATTTACGCGTCCTGAGATTACTTTCTATCTGACTGACCCACTCGACCCGACCCCTGCATATTCCGAGATGATTAAGGTATTGAACGAAAGCGTGGATTTTTTTTGGCAGCAAGGCGCACTCGGCACCGCGTCTGTGCGTGAGAATATTTCAAAGCTTTACGCATCTCGAAAAAGTATTACCTTGATACAACTAAACATTCGACAATCTTGGGGGTATCCCTTTTTCCGAAATTTTCCATGAAGTATATGGACTTTTTTGAAAACGTGTGGAAATGAAAGGAAATGAATTCCCTGATTGCAGAACATATAAAAATAATATTAAAATATGTTTTTATTAATTGTAATACACTTTAACTTCATCTTCAGAGGTGGGCAGGAACCGGTCCGACACGGTAATTTTTCTACTTTTTCGTAGTCCCGGCTACCATGAATCTATGATGATAACAATGCCGAACATGCAGAATTTGCTTTTACTGTTTATTCTTGCTTATATTAAGCATTTTACTATATTAAGACATGGTTTTACCTTCAAAAAATTCTGTTTGCCCGCTGTGACGTACGCTGGTACGTAGAGGGGGGAGGGGGGGGGGTGGGGGGGGGGGAATGGGTCGGAGGGAGGACGCTTCACATCAGATTCTGGTGCATTATCAGAGTTAAACAAATTTCTAATTTCAGTTTTTAGAAGAAGCGTTACAGTTGCAGTTGCCCTAGACAAAAACCATTATGAAAAAGTCGGACCCAGAAAAATTCATTCAAAAAAAATAATCACATACGACCACGTCCACGTCCACGTCCACGTCCACCCGCAGCACGACGTGCGCGGCGACGTCCGCGCAAACGGATTCCTGAGTTACGCATTCTCCAACTTGCGTCGGAGCGATCTGAATCATCTACAATATGGATAGCATCATGTTAAGGAGGAGAAGAACAAGAAGAAGAAGAAGAAGAAGAAGAAGAAGAAGAAGAAGAAGAAGAAGAAGAAGAAGAAGAAGAAGAAGAAGAAGAAAACTAATACCATGCTTTTCTTCCTCTGAACCAGAAGATCGATCAGACGATGAGTCAGTTGATGAACTGGAAGATGAAGTATCAGATAAGTCATCCTCTGAATCTGCCACTGGTTCTGCAGGCTGAGCAGCACCAAGCTCTTCTTCCTCAGGGAACCCACAGTCGCATCGTTCGAAATGGTTCCACGCTTGTTCAATAAGCTCTGCCTTCTTGAACTGTTTCCGATCGGAGTTTTGCGTTGCAACACCATGCATTCTCATCCATGATTTCAATTCGCTAACTACCATCTGCTTGGACGCAAATTGCTTTTTTTCCTCTGACGATCTTAGCAACGTGAGAATTTTCCGCCAAGGCTCAGAAGCATTTCCAAATGCTAAATCCTGCTCCTGCTTTTCTTCGCTAGTAAGCTGTCTTGCACCACGCCATCTCGGGTGAGCTGGAGGACGTCCTTCATTAACAAAATAAGTGCGTGGTAAGGACAGCAGCTCTTCATCGGTCAAACGCGTAAGTGCGTTCATTTTCTCCTGTCGTTCTTGAGGCAACTCCATCCAATTTACAGGTAGCTCGTCGATCAATCGAAATTCTGCTCTCCATTCCTTGCCTTTTGCATCGACACAGGACATATGAGCAGGACGGCCGGGCAGGCCGCCTTCGAAGTAATTTCCATCCACCTCTACTCTGGTCAAATTTCCACCTGCTAACATTTCCTCCACATGTGCTCGCTCGTCCGGCCCTAGGTATTTAGTAGCCAAAGCACGAATATCCTTCTTCAGGCGCGGATTGACGAAGTAGCCGACTGGAAGCTTGGGAGGCATGTCGGTCGCTGTCATAAATAGAGAGAGAGATAGATAGATAGAACGAGAGAAAGAGAGAGAGAGAGATATATATATATATATATATAGAGAGAGAGAGAGAGAAAGAGAAAGATAGATAATATTATTACCGGGGCGTCCGATAAACAAATTGATCGGTTCTCCTCTGGGATCATCACGCACTCCATGAAAATCCTGTGCGTCTCCCCAAGTAGCGATCTCTACAGTCGGCAAAGCGTCAGGATCTTTCTTGGTGATTCTATATGCCAAGGGTTTGTTGTAGTTTTTGAAACTCTTGTTCATACACGGGCTAAAATGAGTCATCCAGTCGTAGTTACATCCGAGAACAACCAGCACATGCCTCTTCTTGTGCTGCTTCTTGAATGCAAGAATGAGCTTTAATAACGCTTGAGCGATGTTAGTTGTCAGGAAGGTGCTCTTCCACCCGATATCCATAACTCGAAATTCCTGATCATCTCCATCGTGCCCGTGCCCTGGTGGCTTGCGATGTGACTCTACTTGGAAACGGATTCCTCTGTCAACGACATTGAGCCCAAGGAAACCCAGCATCGCCCACGCGGTGTTATCACCAGCTCCGTCCCACTCAAGATATAATTTCCACGCTTGCATTGTGCGAGGGTTCCAAAGTTGCCAATGTAAAAGTGCGGCAAGCATAGTAATGTTGCTGTTCGCGCCGTGTTCTACCGCGCCTTCAAGGTACGTCAGAATAAAATGCGTATCGGTAGTGTAGCAGGTATTGATTCCAACGCAAAGGCGAAACACAATTTTTCCTTTGAAATCTTTCGCGGCGCGGCGGCAAGATGGGATCTTCACTGGCGGTTTCATATCGGCTGATATGACTGTGGCAGCAAAATCTGCTGGTGCTGCCTTCTTGCGCTGCATGCTGGCAACGCGGCACGCCCTGTGAATTTTGTGATGAAGCCTGCTACGGCGACGCCATTCTTGAGCTTCTACTTCAGTCCTGAAACCGTTAGAATGATCAGCAGCAAGCTCTGTGCAGATCTCGCATTTTGAGAAATCTCCTTCTGCAAAACAAACCTGTAATAAGTAATGATAACGAAAATATGCATAATACCTCTGACAAACTTGACGTGCGGAAAATCCATGCGCCAAACTTTGTTGATCGTATTGTCTGTCGGAGGATTATTTGGATCAACTCGTTTCGAACAACCAAACCGAAGGCACATATCTTTCCAATTCTCGCGAACATAGTTTTGGACTCCTGCGTCCTGAGCCATTTCTTGCATCCTCCATATTCCGTCGCTGCATATCTCCGGGTAACTCTCCATGAACTTCTCGCAGAGTAATACTGCTACCACATCTTCTGTTTCAGGAACGGTTGAGTAGCTTTTTGTCAAAACCTTCGTGTTATTTGCAAGAAGTTTGTGTGCTCTTGACAAAACTTTATCACCGATCCCGTAGATACGCTGCCAGGCTACTTTGCACACAGCCTCCGTTAAATACATATACTGAAACGATCCAGTTTTTGTTTGAAACGATTCAAGCTGCGAAGCTGCCCAAGAATAAAGCTCACTGAGAGACGATGACGCATTCTTCGCTCTCGTGTAAAGCACATCACGCGTGTCGATAAATGAATAACACTTCCACTTTTTGCAGCAGACAGACTTAACTTCCCTGTCCAAGTCGGCGAAGGTAATCCCCAACAGTTTTTGGAGCGCAGACGGTCTCTGAAGCTTCACTGCACCTTTCGTGCGACTTTTCATCGTGTAGGGGCGCGTTGGATTCTTACGTGGTCTGCTGTAAGGAATTGGTGATAATCTCATGATGTTATACAACAGCTCATTCGATTCCATAAGCTCGTCGAAGTTCAATCGAAGCTCGTTGGATAATTCCGCATCGTCCACGCCGACCAGAGGAGGAAGCAATCCAGGGTTGATAGATGCAGCATCACCGTTTGAATCCGTATCTGAACACTCTTCGTCGACGTTCTACGCAAACAAGATCGCTTATGAACATTAACCAGCATGAACATAGACAGGTAGAGAAAAAAAATTACCATGGAGCCAGTAGAAAGATATAGTCTAGAGCTGCTGCAGCTACTAACATCATATCCTGTAGTGACAGTAGAACTGTCTGACTGTTTCCAGCTGTCGAGGTTAGCATCAACGTCAGGAACACCTGCCTGTAAAAAAGAATCTTCTCAGTAATAATTTTCATTTATTTATTTTTTACCTGTGCATCACTCAAGCTTGATTTTTCTGTGATGACTGTAATGTCCGAGCTTTCCCTGGGCAGAAGCGTGCGGCGACTATCTGAAATTGAGGACACGCTGTCGAGAAGCTTCCTCTTTTTTTCCGGCGGAATAGATGATGACCTGGAGAGCGGTTGCTTTCCATCAGAACTAATACTGCTGACCGACGCTAAAAGTTCAACCTTTGCTTCATGAAGCAAGGAAATTGACTTAAGTGGAAGCGGATGTTCTTTCTCAGGAACGATGAAACATACATGACCAATGTCAGTCTCGAACAGGAAAACTGGGATTTTAGCTCCTTCCTTGGCAGCCTCTTTCAACCAGACCGGATGTGCATCGCTTGGCAGCGTAGCTATCTCTAGGTCTGGATTAGGCGCATAGCTGAGCAAAATCTCTTGATCTTTCGATATTGCGGTGGTGACAGTCACAATAGGAGTACCCTTGCTGACCTGACATTATTTACAACAATATTTATAGAAAAAATACAACACACGTAACAAAAACTTACATTGCATGGATGTATGTAACAACTAACATAATTTACCTTCACGTTCGGTCGGCAAGTGTCATCGTCGAGCTTGTTGAACCCTTGCGATGAAGAGTTGATGAGATGCATTGCATTCCTGCTCGATTCGTTAATGAATTTAATTGGATGCATCCCTGTTTGCAGGGAACTCCCAATTTTCATAGTGAAATGATAGAAAATGCAGCATGATCTGCAGCACGCAAAGACTTTCCTCCTGGTTCGAGGAGCCCAAGCTGAAAAGAAGGAGGAAGGTATTATCAGCAAAGACTCCGTAGCCACCACCACGGTGTGCCACATATATCGGCGCCTTGCTAGCCCTCAGCATGGCATACCTAAAGTTTGAAATACACATGAAAAAAATGGCAGCGCTTCCTGTTAGAGGGAATCACTAAAAAAAAAAAGGACAGAGAAAGGCTCACTGATAGAAGGCCACACACACTAGCTAGTTATACTAAAGCTAGTATCTATACTCCCCTCTTTAAACTATGCTATATAATAATAATAATAATAATAATAATAATAATAATAATAATAATAATAATAATAATAATAATAATAATAATAATAATAACAATAATAACAATAATAATAATAATAATAGATTTATCAGTCAATTGGCCTTTGATCCTGTCGGACATGTGCCTCCATTGGTAGCACGGGGCCGTTCGGTGACGCGGCTCCGCTCCAAAGACTCAATAATAATAATAATAATAATAATAATAATAATAATAATAATAATAATAATAATAATAATAATAATAATAATAATAATAATAATAATAATGATAATAATAATAATAATAATAATAATAATAATAATAATAATAATAATAGTGCTTCTCAGTCAATGGCGAATGCATTTCTGCACATGTGCCTCCATCGTCTCACCCGTGAGGGGAGTACGAAGATTTGATGATAGGCTCTACTGACACCCCCGCAAGGCAGCTCCAAGCAACAATAATAATAATAATAATAATAATAATAATAATAATAATAATAATAATAATAATAATAATAATAATAATAATAATAATAATAATAATAATAATAATAATATATTGAAGAGGAAATGCAAAATCATGCCGGTCAGTTTCACAAACTTTTGTGCAGAGTTTTTTCCACAGATTGTTGTGTACAGAAGAAAAGAA
>WBZZ01004854.1:0-20000 GCA_019918135.1 Paulinella micropora | reverse complement strand
TTTTCATTGAACATACCGGTCTATTTCTGGACCAGTATTTTCATTGAACATACCGGCCCGTCTGGAAGTGTTGGAACTGCCCTTGCGGGGGTGTCATTAGAGCTTATCGTCAATTCTTCGTACTCCCCTCACGGGTGAGACGATGGAGGCGCATGTGCAGAAATGCATCAGCCATTGACAGAGAAGCACTATTATTATTATTATTATTATTATTATTATTATTATTATTATTCAGCCCAATGGCCTCAAGGCGTTAAACTGTGACGCTAACTCATAACCCTTTGGTGGTAGATGCTGGGGAGGAGGGTCGTTGCGCGCGTAAAAGATCTTAAACTCCGCATATGCTGGTTGATAGCCCAGGACCCAGCAGACACCAGATTGTTATGGGTGGGGTTTCGAGGCAGCTCTAGCAACCGCGCTTGGTGTATGCACTTGCACATTCGGTGACGTCTTGCAAGAGGTTGCTGGGACTGCGGAATAACCTCGGCTTAGTGCAGTCTTGCCCTCAGGAGCTCCATCGGTGGCCCCGATCATCAGGCGAGAGACTGACACGGGGGGGTGGAGGACCTCGAAAAAGGGTATTGGAGGCTTATGTCCGTTGAGGATATGCCATTAGCTGCATCAGTACGCCTCAGATATAGTATTATTATTATTATTTAGGGAGTACATAGGCCATCGGTCCCTTTCCATGGGCTGATTGGTATAAAGCTCCTAGATTAATGTTCTATGCCGTCACTTCCTTTATTCCACCGATTGGTGTGGAGACTTTCCTTATGGAATGGAGGACTGGATGCACATGGCCTTTTGGCTCAGCAATTGGCAGACGATACATATTATTATTATTATTATTATTATTATTATTATTATTATTATTATTATTATTATTATTATTATTATTATTATTATTATTATTATTATTATTATATTGTTATTATTATTCGATAGCATAGTTTAGAGAGGGGAGTATAGATACTTAGCTTTAGTATAGTTAGCTAGTGTGTGTGGCCTTCTATCAGTGAGCCTTTCCCTGTTTTTTTTTTTCGAGTATATTTCTTCTAACGGGAAGCGCTGCCATTTTTTTTTAATTTAAACTCTCTTTTTATTATTATTATTATTATTCCTCTTTTGCTGCTGCTTTAATTAGCTTGCTCTTTAAGTTCACATCCGAGGACAACAAACATCGGGAGGGGGCGCTCGCGCTCGACGTTGCACTTACAAAGTACAACAATTTCGAACTGAAGGCGTCCACGCAAGTGGAGACATGTGAGGGTGAAACTTCACCTTGTGCTCCCGGGTCTTTTTCCCTATAAGTATGAAAGATTTTTATAAACTGATTGTTTATTTTTTATTTGCAGGCTCTTCATTGTCTTTCCCATTGGTTGGCGCAAGAAGACTCCTGCGCAAGTCAATCGAGGTACTGTGTGTTTTTCAAAATTCACAAGCTGCACATTTTTTTATACTTGGATGTTGCAGGATCGAAGCGCTTCATTTTTGCTGCGCGCGAGGTCGACACTGACGGCGATGGCAAGGCTGACGAAATCCAATATCAGCTCATGGGTTTTTTTGGTTTTAACCTTAAACACTCTTGCATGCTTGATCCGTCGCCGATGGACTTCGAGAAGCAGGTGAAGCCCGCGTGGCTCCTCTACGTCGGTAACCCCACGAACCCGCCTATGATTTGCAACTGGCGGAAGCGGGAGCTTTTGCTTCTGTACGAAGCAAACAAGGTCATTTCTTCTTCTTCTTCTTCTTCTTCTTCTTCTTCCTCTTCTTCTTCCATTTTTCTTTTTCTTCTTCATATACATGTTATTATTCTTTTTCTCCACCAGCTCCATCTTTTTTTTTTTGTTTTTTTTTTGTTTTTGTTTTTGTTTTTTTTGGCATCTTCCTTTTCTTTATTTTGCATATTTACTGCATGCTCGCCTGAAACGTTAGAAGAAGAATCAAAAAAAGGGCCCGACTGAGCCTCGCTCTTCGGGCAGGCCAAAAAAACTGAGATTCGGTAGCAACATTGTATGTAATGAAAAATGAAGGATGTATGTAATATTGTTTGGTTCTTTGTGCAGAATCCATCGACGTCGACGATGTTCCAGACGTTCCAGACGTCCCTGAAGAAGAAGAGACCCCTGAGCCTCCTATGCCTAAGGGGTCCAGCAAGAAAAAGCCAGGTACTAGCAAATTTCATCTTTTTTTGTGTGCTTTTTTTTCAGTGTTTCTAATTTCTGACGTGACTAGGCAAGCCGAAGTCCAAAAAGCCCGCGGTCGACGCTGATGAAGTGGACATGTCGTTGGAGGTATAATCTTTCCTACTCCTTCTTCATTTTCTTTTTTTTTGTGAGGGGGGGGCCCCCGGGGGGGGGGGGGGGGGGGTCAAAAGGTCTCTTTGGGCGCCGCAGCATATAGTTTAGAGCGGGGAGTATAGCTACTAGCTTTAGTATGGCTAGCTAGTGTGTGTGGCATTCTATCAGTGAGCCTTTCCCTGTCTTTTTTTTTCCGAGTATAATCTCTCTAACGGGAAGCGCTGACATTTTTTTTTTCAAACTTTATTATTATTATTATTATTATTATTATTATTATTATTATTATTATTATTATTATTATTATTATTATTATTATTATTATTATTATTATTTAGGGAGTACATAGGCCATCGGTCCCTTTCCATGGGCTGATTGGTATAAAGCTCCTAGAGTGATGTTCTATGCCGTCACTTCCTTTATTCCACCGATTGGTGTGGAGACTTTCCTTATGGAATGGAGGACTGGATGCACATGGCCTTTTGTCTCAGCAATTGGCAGGAGATATACTATTATTATTATTATTATTATTATTATTATTATTATTATTATTATTATTATTATTATTATTCTTTGTTGTTGTTGTTGTCGTTGCTGTTGGTTTGTTCTGCCACTGCCTTGTTCGCAAGAAATGAACGACTTCTTTCAAAACAACGGCGACCGGTATTGTATTCAGGGTAGTTCGTCCGCCGGCGTGTCGAAAGAAGTCGTTCAGGATCTTGTGAACAAGGCAATGTCAGAACAAGCCGCATCCATTAAGGAAATGCTAGCAGAAGAAAGAAAGTTGAGAGAGGAGGAAAGGAAGAAAAAAGAAGCGCAAGATCGGAAGGAAAAAGAGGCGCAAGAGAAGCGACAACGGGAAGAGGAGAGAAGAAAGAGGAAGAATTCGAAGAAGGAGGAGGAGGAGGAGGAGGAGGAAAGCTCAAAAGAAGAGAACGAGAGAGCGAAGAAGAAGATGAAGAAGAATAACAAGAACAAGAAAAACTATGATGATAATGATAACAACAACAACAACATCAGCAACAACAACAGCAACAACAACAACAACAACAAAAATAGTAAGAGCGAGAGAGAAAGCTTGCTGGAGGATCTCATCGCGCGGATGGCAGCTGGCGCTCTGTCTGCTGGTAACTCACCTTCCACCCCCCAACACGGCACCGGTCTCACCGCTCCCAGCTCACCTAACGCATGGGAGTTTGTTTTAGCATCGCTTGCGCTGACTCGGCGCTAACTTCAAATGCACGCACCAGGTAGTTTGCATAGCTTTCACTTTTCTCCTTCATCTGAAAGATGTTTGAATTTGTTTTGTGTTTTTTTTCTTTGTAGTAGTGTAGTATTAATCGTAATTTTTTGCACTGGCAGGTTTGTTATGGTCGAAAGCGTGATTAAGAACGTTTGTCGCGTGCAAGAGTTAAACAAACTTCTAATTTAGTTAGTATGATATTACGGAGTTAGATTTATTATTTTTTTTAGTAATTAAAGAAATTTTGTTGTACAATCTATGTATTTTGCGTGGCGACATCGCACTTCTCTTCCTCCCCCGTTCCCCCCTCCCCCCTCCCCCCCCCCGGGGGGAATTTATTGTAGGTAAAAGCAATGTTTATTATCATAATAAAGTAAAATGCTTAATGTAAACAAAGATAAACAAACTTAAAAGCAAATTCTGCATGTTGGGCATTGTTATCATCATAGATTCATAGTAGCCGGGAATGGCTCGTGTTCGACATGGTGATGCAATTTCTGAGGCAAAGATATTTCATCATAGTATGTAGTGATGGTCACTTAATAGTTAGTGATGGTCACTTTGCGTTTAGTGATGGTCACTTAGAGGTTAGTGATGGTCACTTAGAGTTTAGTGATGGTCACTTAGAGGTTAGTGATGGTCACTTAGATGTAACACCTAACATTCATTCACATTCATCACACATATTGGATTCATCACACATATTAGGTATTTCATCATAGTATGTTCAGGCGAACAGTAGTGAAGATAAGAGAGGTCACACAAAATACTAAAGAACAGCAATCCTAACAGTAGCGACTAGATACGTCACAGTAGGATGGATATGGTTTCAAGGCACAAAGAACATTGCAAGCTTAAACAGATGAATCCAGATGTACGAATGGCTAGTAGTAGTAGTAGTAGTAGTACTACTACTAGTAGTAGTAGTAGAGTAGTAGTAGTAGTAGTAGTAGTAGTAGTAGTAGTAGTAGCAGCAGCAGCAGCAGTAGTAGTAGTAGTAGTAGTAGTAATAATAATAATAATAATAATAATAATAATAATAATAATAATAATAATAATAATAATAATAATAATAATAATAATAATAATAATAATAATAATAATAATAATAATAATAATAATAATAATAATAATAATAATAATAATAATAATAATAATAATAATAATAATAATAATAATAATAATAATAATAATAATAATAATAATAATAATGATAATAATAATAATAATACTAGTAGTAGTAGTAGAAGTAGTAGAAGTAGTAGAAGTAGTAGAAGTAGTAGCAGCAGCAGCGGCAGTGAGTTGCCTGTGTGTCTGGCAGGTGATGATAAACACACAAAGACTGCATTGAGACAACTGCGTGTTGCAGACGAAAACTACTTGTCACGTGTGGATCGGTGGCGTGTTGCCGCGTGAGTCAGAAAGAGTAATGATTTCGGAAATGCGAATTAAGAGAGGTTACAAATAATGACTTTGCAAATTATAATGAATTATCACTGTCCTTCCGCGAATGGCTCGCGTTCGACATGGTGACGCAATTTCTGAGGCGAATAACCATTCATACTAGACACAGTCAGGCGAACAGTAATGAAGACAAGAGATGTCACACAAAACGCCAAAGAACATCAATCCGAACAGGAGCGAATAGATATATCACAGTAGGATGCATATGGTTTCAAGTCACAAAGAATATTGCAAGCTCAAACCGATGAATCCAGTTGTACGAAAGGAGACTCGTATGTATCTCGTGAGCCGACTCCTCCTATCTTTTTTATTCTTTTTGTTTTCCCTTCCCCTTGCCTCCCCCCCCCCCCCCCAGGGTGTTAGAAATCTAACATCCGCCCGCTAGTGGCAGATCTGCCAGCAGACAGTGGTAGAGGGAAGCGTCCATGCCCCGGCGCTTGGTGCCGGGGGGTTGGTGGTGGTGCGCGAGGGGCTGCTGCGTCGTCACGAGCCAGTGGTTGTCGGACTGGGCTCGTGGCTAGACCGGCTAGGCTGGCTATGACCGAACGAGAGAGCTCTGTCAGTAGCTGCGCGTCAAAGTGCTCGAGCCGTCTAGGTGGGCTGGGTGGGGGGCGAGCTGTCTTGTCCTCCTCTTCCCTCTCCGCAGACAACCAAGTCTGGCCAAGCAATCTCAGCCACTGCAAGAGTCGTTCGTTGGCCCGCCTTACTATGGCACTGTAATCGATGGCTAACATGACGTGAGTGACGGTCCACGTGAGTGCCTCCGCCTCGTCGTCAGAAGAAAGCAGAGAGCAGAGCTTCGGCAATGAACATTCGCCCCATAGTCCTGCTAAGCAGCAGAGCGGGCCCAGCTGCGTGTTGAGGTCTGGGGCTTGGAAAGCACGCAGTACAGCCTAGCCAGACTCACGATGCGCGGCCAGAAGCGAGTACAGTGCAGCAGGGCCGTTTTGGACAAGTTGTTTGAGCAGGTGAAGAGGTGGCGGCGTCTCTGGTGGTGGCTGTTGCCCTTGGGCCAGGCGGCGGCACACCCCCGCCACCAACCGCAGAGTCTCTAGCTCGATGCCCGGAGCACTAGTAATAGCAGCCTCTGCAGCGGTCCTGCTAGCAGGGCCCAAACCTGCAGCACAGCATGCTCTACGCAAGAGGTCCTGCACGATTTCCTCCAACGTGCGTCTGGTCGGGGGCCGCGCGCCAGAGAGCAAGTTGCAGAGCTCGCCACAGGCACTTGCGGCTAACACAAGATCAAGGCTCGATGCAGCAATACTGTTAACACCACCATCATTCTTCTCGTAGCGCTCGGTCCGTGCAGGCACCTGACGGTAAAAAGCAGCTGCTAGCTCTCTGCGCTCGTGGTGCTCTTGCTGCAAGACAGAGTGCTCGACGCCCGGGTCGTCCTTGACCACAAACTCCGAGAAACCCTCGATGTGCAGGCCCTGGCACTGCTGCTGGTTTAGAAACAGGAAGGCTGGCGCGTGACCCACCTCAAGGGGCCCCTTGACTGTCTGCAGCTGGCCGCATGCGCTCAGCTTGAGTACGCAGGGCTGCCCTTCGTCATGTCTACCAGCCGGCTGCCACGTCACCTCCGTGAGGGCGGCGCTGTCTCCGACCTGCACACTGCCACGCAGCGTGGCTGGCAAGACTAGTTGCCGGAGCTCGCAGCAGCGGCTCAATTCGACAGAGCTTCTTCTCCGACTCCAGCCCGGGTTCATGAGCTCAAAGCAGACGCGGGCTAGCAGGGGACAATCTTGCACGACCAGAGTGTCAAAAGCTGTCTCTACATGTATGCTCTGGAGCTGGTTGCAGGTTCGAACAACCAGGCTTGCCCCCGCTGTCTCTAGCTACCTTGTCTCTCCCTCCAGGCTTAGTATCTTTAATGACTTACACTCCGACACCTCGCACGCGCGCGCGGCTACTGCCAAGCAACACCGCATGGACAGGAGCCGGACCAGGATCTGGCACAAACGACTGCGCTGAGCCTGCAGGCTATAAACTCCGGAGTCTGCCTCCAAGCAGTGCGCTTCCACATTCTGCAGGGACAGTGCCGGAGTGTTAGCAATGTCGCTGACGTAAACAGAGCGCCCGGACAGGCTTGTGTCTGTAAAATCCACCCTGCCGCGAACCGGCTCGTTCTGTTTGCCAAGATCAAAGGATGCACGAACCTACCTCCAGTCAAGATCTACCTGCCTGCCACCAAACAGTGAAAGTGACGCTCCTGCCTTGCCGCTATCGTTCACAACCTTTACCCAGCGCAGGCGTAGCTTACTGATGTTAGGGCTGACTCCAGCCAGCAGGCTCAGCGGGATAGAAATGTGCATGTGCCCGGCAGTCTAGATGATAACATCCTGCAAGCTAGACAGAAGGAATTGAATGCGTCCGATACACTGCAACCACTCAGTCACTAGTGAAGATTGTGTGTCGCTCAGCTCGCACTGGAAGCTGAGCTGAAAATCGGTCGGCAACATATCCAGCTGAGAGTCATTAACTAACTCTTCCAGCCTCTGTAGGTAATAGTCGATGTCACCCATGTCGGTGTGTAGCAACAAATTCCTGTGCTCCTGACAGTGAGACCAAAATGTCATTTTAATATGTGTCTGTCTCTCCACCTCCTCCACAATGCCAGTAAACTAGGAATTTTCTGTTAGCTCCCGCTGTTGCTGCAGACCAGCTACAACCAGCACCTGCATTTCCTCATTTAAGAAGCAATTCATTTATTTTCTTTTTCCACCTTTCTCTCTTTTATCTCTTCTTTGTATGTCTCTCTCTCATCCCTCTCCATCTTCCTTCTCACTCTTTCCCTCCGCACTGTGTGATGCCAGTTGGCTAGTAAACTGCGCTCACTGGCGCCGATTCTTTCTTTGGCTAGTGCATGACACTTGCGGGCGGCTTGTGTGTATAGCTGCAGAGCTTTAGCATGATCCTTGGTGCACAGACACTTGCCGCTTTCATAGCATCTGAACAAACTGTGTAATCTCTCTCTCTTTCTATCTCTTAACTCTCCGTCACTTTGATAGTAATATAGCTGTAATAACTAATTGCTCAATTTACTCTTGTCAATAAAGCTACAATGCAGCTTAACAGAGTGAAGAACAATTAGCTATTACACATATATTACTATTAATTTAACTTAGGTAATATATATATATATATAAGAGAGAGATAGAGAGAAAAAGAGATTACACACCTTGTTCACATTGACATACATTTAGCAGTTCGGTAAAGTAGCTGTCTAGTATCTCAATATTCTCTCCCCCCCCCCCCCCCTAAAAAAAAACAAAAACACATTGGATAAACGCAAAATTATGAATATTTATTTATATCAATATGCCATAGCGCGGCGCGGCGGCGCGCCTCCATGCATGTCAGCACTTGTTGGATGGACTGATAGCATGCCGACCGGCCTGCAGTCAGATCCTTGACGGTCACTAGCCGGCTGCAGAACTTATTCAAGACGCAAGTCACTTGCAACCACTTTATACCTGCATTCGCAGAACAAAATCACATATCAATACTTTGTTCACACCATGATCAGTGTTGACTCGGTCAAAATATTAAGAAAAAAATTGACTTCAGGTAGCTTGTGGGAAAAAATTCAGAAAGCCTGCCAACTTGAAGCCATGATTCCTGTGCGATGGCATCCTAGATCTGGAGCGGCACTGCTACTAGCGGCGGCACCGCTGCAGCGCCTTAACCTGCGCGGGGACTGCACCTCGCAATGAGGCAGCCAGGGCAGCTAGCCGCCTCACGGCTCGACTTTGCTACGCTAGCTACGCAAAGTGATCCTGACTGCCGTGAGACACCAAATGTGACCTGGTTTTCAAACGAAAAGCTTCAGAAAAAGAAAAGAATAGTGATAAATCAATAACTGCCAGTGCTTGAGGAATTGTCAAGCAATAATCTCCTATGACATTCGAAACGATAGCATCATTGTGCAATTTCAACTCATACTTTTCGAAAAGAATTTACACATTTGATCGAGCCCAAACATTAGAGAGAAAGTCGGAAGAGTTCAAGCTCAGAATGTTTCAAGCCCCCACTGAACACGGAAGCGACAACGTCTGCTCGAACGCTGGCAAGAGGCAGTAGCGATTCCTGTGCAGTATTGCATTACAGGTACGTTCGGCCGTTGGGAATGCTGCCTACGTGTCTCTCCTCGGCAGGATCGGGCGAGTCACGAAGACTGCCTCCCACTGCTTTGCCCGGACCAGAGGACTTGGAACCTCAGCCACGTAGAATCTGACGTCTGGAAGGTTGTACAGTTCCTCGGGCGAAAGTCTCGGCGGCTTGTAGCCCTCCGGCACTAGGAACACTATGTGGAGTAGCTGCTCTCTTAAGTCCAATGCTTGACGGAGACTCTTAAGGGTACTGATTTCGATTTGCTTGGTCTGCGCGACAGTCACACTGTACCCGTGGTTCCGCGCATCGGCCGCGTCGATGACGGGGAAGTTGGAGGCAAAGAAGATGGGCTCGTTGCCGCCATCTTCGACCAAAGGCATCGCTTTCATTTTGCTGGAAACCCGAGCCCTCAAGTCCTGCCCTGCTGCAATCCACACCAGCTGGCCAGACCCGGGCTTGACTGAGTGCGGGACCTCTTTGCCTAGCTGAGAGTGCTTGCTGAGGACGGTCATGCTGATGTTCCAGCCGGCATGCAGCAGCTTGAACACCAATATCTCGAAGATCCTACCCAACTCGCTATTCCGTTCAGGGTCGGTGCTACTGACGATAGCGTTGTAGATTGCCTTAAAAGTCATCAGCTCAATCCTGGACCGTGCGTAGTCAGACACAAATCGGACGGTACGTTTGGTGTAGTTGGAGCCTGGCACCACGTCGAAGCCGAACACGGCGCTCAGGGGTTTCTTCTTGCTTTCGTCCGCGTCCATCATGCCAGCGCCATGCAAGAGCACGCCAGATATCGCACTCTCCTTGCTTGTCATCGCAGTGTCAATATCTATCTTGAAATGATCGAATTCAGGCTGGGAAACAACTCGACGAGGGTATGGGCCCACCACTGCTACTCGCTCCCTCAACGTGGGCAAGTCCACATCAGGGAACAGGAACGGCTGCGCGGCTTCCATCGCTTCGCACGTCCACAAAGGTATGTAGACGGTAGCTTGGGTGTGCTTGCGCCATTCGCTGAAGTGACGTTCATCGGGCGAGCAAACGAATACTGTCTTGGCTGGTAGCAAAGCTGGCATCTTGGATCCCTCCGCCTGCCCAGAGTCCACGATGTAGACGTTGTCCGTGTCACGCAGAGCTTGCTCCCTACCTGCAGCAAAATCTGCTACTAACACCGAGCAGGCCTCATAATCGCTGGCGTGGTTGCTGGCATCCCGGGGGGCAAACTTCCAGACAACCTCATCTTTCCGGTGCTCGAAGACGATCGTGGGTAGAGGTTGACTGCTGCGTTGGCGCCGCTCGTGGATAATTTCCCGAATTGCGTAGTTGATAGTCCGCGACTTGCCGATGCCCGGCGAGCCGATGATGAGGAAGTGCTGTGAACTGCGGCCAGGCTCGAAGGCCTCGATAATCGCCCGCCAGGCACCACGGGTGTGCGGAGGCACCACCATGACCGAGGACGTCCTCTGCTCGTCGTTCTGCAGCGTGGATTCCAGCTTGAAGACGTGCAACTCCTCCATCTCGCTGCGACCGTCCTCAGGCAGCGCCCGCTTGAAGGTAACGCGCTGCACTGGGTTCGCCAGCAGCTCTTGTATATACTTGGTGGCAGTCGCGTCAGACTTCCACGGGACCTCCGCTGCCTTGCCTATATCAATGTATACACAAATGGAAGGTGATAACCGCGGTAGTCTTCAGTAAAAAGCAGTAGGCATAGGGCATGAGGCAGCCAAACCGGCACAATAGAGACCACAACGATACCAACCAAGAAAACTAAGTTGAGTTTGGAAGTGGGAAGGAGGCGCGATTGAACGGAGAGAAAGAAGATATATATATTATTAGAGATAGATCGATCAGATATTGACTAATGTCAGAAAAGGAGCTGCTAACAAGGTAGATGGAGTGATAGATAGATATCTATCTATCCAGATAGATCTTTTAGCTTCGCACAGCCATAGTGGCCATGCCTTGGCCTGCTGGTATGTACCTCTCCCACGCAACCCAGTGCGAGTGAGTGCCTATACAGGTGAGCTCGAGACTCTCACCACAGCAACCCATGGAAAGGGGTAAGTAACTGGCAAGAATCAAATATTCTTGGGGGGGTTCTAATAGAATGCTGCCTGAACTGCAAGGTCAACTGTTTGGACAGGTGGCTGGAGCATCCTCCGGAGAAGATGGATAGTGTTTAATTCGTACGCATGGCGTAGGATTTGAACCCCCCCCCCCCCCCAAGCTTCCGTTTCTGTCACGGAGCGGCAACCATCAGAGAAGATAGGTGGATAGATAGATAAATAGATAGATAGATAGATAGATAGATGATGTCTCGCAACTCTTTCGAGTGCAGAAAAGAAAACTCTCTCTTCGATGTCAGCATTTGTGGATGACGCAAGAGTTGTATGGGGAGAGTGAGAGGGGCTACCTGCTCCACCGGAGTGCATGTGATCCAATCGATTCATGAGCCGAGTCGCCACAGCGCCGACGACAGACAGGCAGACGGCAAGCAAAGCGTTCAGCCGAAACGCGCAAGGATCCATGGGAAGACATGCAAACAGGCAGACACAGGTAGCTATACCCCACGCTCCCCACACATAGAGTAATCTTTACAGGGGTCCATAAATACACGGTTTTTAAAACTGACGAGGGCACTGTGATGTATTCCGGGCTTCTCATAATGTCAGGCATGACTGATAGCCGAAGCATTCAGAGGCGAAATTACAGGCCGTAGCTCTGCAAAGACCCCGCTGAAATCAACCAGGGCAGTCACAAACCCCTGTGGCCCCGAATCATGCACAGCACAGTCCGGGGTACTACGGTCTTTCCCGATAGGTCTACCCGTCTGTTTCGGGTGTGTCAGCTGTCTTTCCAGCGTCATGCGTATCAGGTTAAGGGCGCACTGACCAATCACAGTATAGCGCTTCCCACCTAATCTTTAGCAGGTCCCAAACGGGATGGAGATGATGTCTCGCAACTCTTTCGAGTGCAGAAAAGATAGATAGATAGATAGATAGATAGATAGATAGGAGGAGGAAAAAGTATAAAAACAAAATAATAAAAGAAGAAAAACGAGTAGGAGCCGGAGCAGGAGAGGAAGAAGAAGGAAGAAGAAGAAGAAGGATATTATGTATATATATAATATATGTGAAGGGGAAGAAAGAAGAAGAAGAAGAAGAAGAAGAAGAAGAAGAAGAAGAAGAAGAAGAAGAAGAAGAAGAAGAAGAAGAAGAAAGGAGGATATTATATTATATTATATATATATGTTTAGAGAGAGAGAGAGAGAGGAGAGAGAGAGAGAGAGAGAGAGAGAGAGAGAGAGAGAGAGACATGTGTCAAGGCTGAGCCCGAGGGCCATGCGCCTCTATCCCTCGACCCAACAGGGACTACAGTGAGTATGTAGGGGAGGGAAGAATAACTCTTACCATCCTGCATAGAAGGCCCCAAAAGGAAGTCACTACCCGCCCAGTGTCGGGTACCTTGCAGGAAATCAACTACAAATGATTGATCTTCCCCGCGTGAGAGCTCCATGAGACTGGGTAGGCCCGCATGGAGGTACTCACAGGCGTGGCAGACATTTCATGCGGTCTGCCAGCGCATGAGGACGTTTTGTGGAAAGTATCCGGGACGCCTCAAAACCCGTCACAACCCCTAGATCGCGGAATGTAAATAACCCTTTGATCCCACGTAGTGTATATGTCTGAAAAAGGAGAAAGATTACCGTGTCGGACCGGTTCCTGCCCACCTCTGAAGATGAAGTTAAAGTGTATTACAATTAATAAAAACATGTTTTAATATTATTTTTATATGTTCTGCAATCAGTGAATTGATTTCCTTTCATTTCCACACGTTTTCAAAAAAGTCCATATACTTCATGGAAAATTTCGGAAAAAGGGATACCCCCAAGATTGTCGAATGTTTAATTATACTTGACGGTGTTTTATGGGAAATGTATGAAACCCGTTGGAGAACAAACCTTCGGTGTACAGGAAGGAAATGGAAGAATAGAAAGTCTTTCCAAAACGTGTCTAGGTTCCTAAAAACCTTGAGCTTGATTATGGGCGATAATGTCGCTCATGTTATACTCCTGACTTACGACCAATGGCGTACCGTCGACGGGGAAATGTTTGTAGTCAAAGGGCCAAGCTTTGACCAACTGTCTACGTGCCTGGAAGAAGGCAGGACACCAGTGCCGCCAGATATATATGACAAAGACGAAAAGAAAGTCGAGCTGGACAGCAAAGAATGGCACCCTTTCAACGTGGGGTTTGCTTACACAACCGTCCGAATCAGCGAGAGAGGGCTCGTGGAAGTCATGAGCGACTGGCAAGCCACAGGAATTGGATCGAAAACAGGTAGCACTGGCGCAAAGAGGCTTTCCTCCCAACTGCGAGCAAGTTGGCATGCCATCCACTGTGCGCTTGTTTGTCACGAAACAAAATTGAAAGACGCGATGAGTCAAAGGCCCCACCTTACTCTCCAACGCGACGAAAAGCGCGCACAGGAATTTAAGGATCGTTTGGAGGCCAGGGCTGGCACAGGTAGCAAAGAGGCAAGGACTGGCAAACGTAGCGCGACTATGACCGTCAGAATTACATCACCAACGACCTGGCCCATTGCTCCTCAACGCCCGACTGTTAGAGCGAGCTGTCGGCCGATGTTAAGCCTAGAGGAAGGGTCTCACATAGTTCACTGGGTCGGACAAAAACCGCACAATGATCGCCAGGTTGCGGTAGTACAGCTCAAGGGGAAGGATGGGCGACCCGTTCTCGTTCGCGTTACGACTGCTGGCGCGGAGGAGTTGCACTCGCAGAGCATGGCGTCGCAGACTGTTCTGCGAGTGCACAAGGAGGGCTTTACGGACAAAAACAAAAGTGAAGACGAGCACTTTTTTTGGAGCATTGGCACTAGTCTGTCTTCTTCCTCGAGAGACGATTTACCACTTTCGATTCACGTCTATTCAGGGAGAGTTCAAGAGCCTAAGGAGAAGACAGTCCCCTTGCCGTTTCGGGGCAAGACCGTATCGCTAGAAAAGGTGCTGCTAAAAGTCGGCGACCAGCTTCGAGTGCGATTTTTTTTTTCAAACAATGTCCGGATCCAAGCAAAAAGAGCGCGGTTTGCTTGATTGAGATGATGCAAGGCGTCCATTCGAATCGAGCCGTTGAATTGGGAGGTAACTTTTCGGAGGCTTTGTATCGTGTCTGGAACGATCATCCTGACGGATTTTCCTTTTTCATAACAGCTCCCAAAAAAGGAGAAACTTCCACTGGCAGAGAAGCGAAACGGCTGGAATACAGATGGCATGCCAAGACATGGGACGGCAAAGAGATCTCACTCTCCCAATTGCAGGACGGGCAAGCGCTTGGAAAGCGGCAGAGTGGTGACATTCAGCTTCCCGTGATCCAAGAAGGATTGGAATGGGATTCTGAAGAAGACTGTGACAAGGGAGAAGAAGCAGCAGTAGCAGCAGAAGCAGCAGCAGAAGAAGAAGAAGAAGAAGAAGAAGAAGAAGAAGAAGAAGAAGAAGAAGAAGAAGAAGAAAAAAAAGAAGAAGAAAAAGACGACGAAGACGACGACGACGAAGAAGAAGAAAAAGACGACGAAGAAGCAGAAGAAGAAAAGGAAGAAGAGAAAGGTGATCATGAGAAAGAAGGAGGAGGTGAAGAAGAAGAGGTAGAAGGAAGAGGAGGCGAAACAGAAGAGAAAGGAGTCAAGGAAGACAAGGAGGCAGAAGAAGGAGAAGGGCAGAGGAAGAAGAGAAGGAAGAAGAGAAGGAAAAAGAGGAACGCAAAAAGGAGCAGGCAAAGTAGGAAATGGAGGACAAGGAGGAGGAGGAGAAGAAGAAGAAGAAGACGAAGACGAAGACGAACAAGAAGAAGACGAAGAAGATGACGACGATTCAGAATATGTAGAGGAAGAAGACGAAGATGAAGAAAACGACGACGAGGAAGAGTTGGATGAACCCAAAGAGGAAGAAGACGACGAAGACGAAGAAGACGACGAAGACGAAGAAGAAGAAGACGAAGACGAAGACGAAGAAGAGTTTGGTAAACCCGAACCCGAAGAGGAAGAAGACGACGAAGAAGGTAATTACAAGGAAGAATGCGAAGAAGGCAAAGGAAAATTCGATAGTTTAACGTGCGCTTTCTTCATTCAGAAGAAAAAAAGGCAGTGCATGAAGAAAAAGCCAGCCAAAAGCAAAGCCAGACGGTGGCTGTGTCGTTACCATGCCCGGGCCAACGGCTTGTGTTCCTTTTATATCAAGAAAAAAAGGCGCTTCTGCCTGATCAAGCAGTCACAGCTGCAACCCAAGCGAGGAACTGATCCTTAGTTCTGCCACCGCCATCAACACTTACCCCGCCCAACCCAAGCGTACGCTGCCACAGGCAAATAGGCACTGCAAAAAAAGGCAAAAAGTCGTAGCTGAATGTTGGCTTTGGCGAATGACTCAAGGCAAAAGGTCGTAGCTGAATGTTGGCAGGGCATCACAGGAGCCGCAATTCAACCTGCGAGAGGCGACTGCTAGGTCGCCAGGAGCGAGGCAAGTCAACCTCATCTACGTGGCGATGGAACAGATAACTTTCAGGTAAAGGGGGCAGGCAGAGTGTGAACTGGGTGTGACTCTCAACATAATTTATAACTTTCAGGTAAAGGGGTAGGAGAGAGTGTGAAGTGTGACTCTCAACATAATTTTACTCTTAATATTTGATTAATACATTTACGTCTCAAATTAATATTAATAAAAAGTGGATGATTACTAGACCATTATTAAAATTAGTAATAGTACCACACACCAGATACCAGGCAGCAAGGAATTTCTACTGATTTTGCGGCGTTCACAACCTCCACATTCAGTCAAGTTCACTGAAAGTGGAAACATCACCCGGCAACTAATTTTCTATAAAGTTTACCGAGTTTTGAATCTATTCACACCCTTCGAAACTTCAGTCGAAATTCTCAGTAAATTCAAACATGTCCTGTCCGTCCGGGTTAGATACGAAACTGTTTTTTTGGGGCATAGCTATTTTTCACCCTTTTTGGTCCCCTCTATTAAAAAAAGGTTGTGCTGATGGATTCGATCCTGCCCGAGTGCTGCAGCAGGAGTGCCTGCATCGTGATCAGCTCTGTCTGCGCAGTGAGCGGCGCGCGTGCCGCCGGGGTCATGGAGAGCTGTGCCCGGATCCTGACCGCTTTCAAGGCCAGCAATGTGAATACCTGGCTAGACTTGGAAAAGAACCACCTGGCTATCCAATTTCTGTTGCCACTAGAGGAGACTGACGACGGCGAAAAGAGCGGGAAAGAGCAGGAGCTGAGGACGCGCTGTTCAAGCAGGCCCGCCCAGTTACACAAAGTATTAGAATGAGAACCGGGGTTTTGGGCGGTCTAGAGCCCCCCCCCCCCCCCTCCTTCCCCAAAGAATAGCAACAGACACCACCCTTTTCTTTCCTCGAGGTCTGCCTCTTTTTTTTTGTTGGCCCTCTCGTAGAAGCTACCTTCCCATCCCCGCCGAAAGCCCTCTCTCTCTCCCTTTCCCCCAAACTCTGGCCGAAGTCTTGCCCGTTTTTTTTTTCTTGAGGGGGGGGGGAGGGAAAACCGGGGGGGGGGGGGGGTCTGGTGCGCGAATCGGCAGGAAAAAAAACGACTACGGGAAAGAACAAACCTAGGCAAACGATAGAGAAATCCTCTACCAAACGAGAAAGAAAAAAAATAATCAGTAAAAAAAATCACTCTCGCTCAACTTCTTTCCATCCCGCCCCCCCCCCCCTTTGCTCCACTTCTCAAGTGTGCGGCGAGAAGGCAAAAAAAGAAAAGCCAAGGGAGAGCTCACACGGTATGTGTCAGTGCCGTAGACTCAAGGTACAGCCAGTGCTGTTCAGTTTCGCGGTCCTGGCCTTGGTAGCGCATGCCTCGATCTTGGGCTGGGAAATAGCCCGCAGCAAGCACGCGGATACTAGCGTCCTGGCCCTGTCCCTAGCGCTGCAAATCATCAGCCTGGCGGGGTTATGTGTCTTGGTAGCGCACGCGCTGCTGCCCCGCTGGGAGGGCTTCCAGGTTTACAGGTGGCTAGAGGCGGTGTTCTGCGCTCCGCTGCTGCTGGTGCTGCTGTTATTCCAGGCCGGGGAACGCGGGGTTGGCGCGCTTGTTCTCAACATCGGGCTGTGTCAGCTGGCTATCTTCCTGAGCAGCATCATACCGATGGCGTTTGTCAGAGATTTCCAAGTGCTTGTCGCGTGGAGCTACACTTGGGCCGGGGGGGCCTTGCCGACCAAAAGGAGGAGTGGATTGAATTCGAAGACGTGCCCTTCGAAGAAATCGACATCGAGTACCACAGGAACGGCGCCCCGGGCTTGCTGAGCCAGCTTCATTTCACAACTGTTCCGGCGCTAGCGAGGCTCAGCATAAGCAACCCTGAACGCCTGCAAGCTTTAACGTTTGAAGATTGCAACGGTCTGCACAGGCTCCCGCGGGGTTGGCTGGACGTGCCGGGCGGCGTAGCCGAGTGTATCTTTGTTGACTGCAATGGAGGCCCCGCGGTTGAGAACATCAGCTGGTGTCGTTTGTCCCCAGAGAGCCTCGTGATAGTTAACAGCCCCTGGGTCTCACTCGCGCGCCTGGGCAGCGGTCACGTGCCCCTGGCCGCCGGTGCAGCGATTGCCGGGCCGCCAACCTGCGGCGGTTCTGACTTATTCCTGCGCGAGACAAGCCCGGGGCAGTTGCGCCAGGCGCTGCTAGCAGATGGCCGGGGAAAACACACGCTGGAGCTGCGGGAGATCCAGGAACTGCCCAGACTTGAGGGCCCCCGGTGGAACTGTTTGAACTTGCTAATTGCGGGCCGCGTTTGTACCCCTACGCCAAGAATATTAACTACAAGGCTACACAAGCAGTCGAGAATCTGACTATCGATTGCGGCAGCCGGTGCCAAGACTTGAGGGGCTTCCGGGTCTACCTAGAATGTGTGATCGGGAACCTAACGCTAACTTCGTCCATGGACAGCAACGTGCCACTGACGCTGGAATGCAAGGATGCCTTGCCTGAGAATATGCAAGTGGACGAGATTGTGCGCAAGGATCTGGGGCTGTGTTTGGTAGGCTCCGTGTTGTCTCCGTCCCGCGTCTTGTCTGCTAACCGCTTAGGCACGTTCGACGTTCTCACCATCTCGAACGTCACTTTGGGATGGCTAGACCTAGCAGAGCTTACTTGCGAGGTACGCAAGCTAATCATCGAACCGAAAAGTCAGGTCCGGGAGCTGACGGTGCTGACCTCTGCGCGCTTTAGTTGTCAAGAAATATTTAACGCGAGCGAATCGACAGTCGTGACTGTTGCTGGCCAAGAGCTCCCTCCACGGCGAAGCCTCCGCTTGTAGCAAAAAAAAGTTTGGTTTGCAAAAAGAAAAGAAAGAAAGCCCGTTCTGTTTTTGGTTTCGTTTAAATTTTCTCTGGGAAATAAGGGCGAGCAAAATCAAAAGAAAAAGAGAGAGAGAGAGAGGTGGGCTGCCTTTCTTTTGTTTCTTGGTATTAAAAAGCTTATTCTCTGGCCTTTACAACAACAAAAAAAAATCCCCTCGCCTGCCGATCCTCCCTCCCCCCCCTAAACCAACCAAAGGGCGCTTTTCCTTGGCCACCGGCGGCAGGAACTGGCTGGTGGCAGGATTCTGTTGGAACCCTACACCGGTGGCCGGATTCGACTGGTGGCGGGATTCTGCAGTCGTACACATGTTAGCATGGCCGGAAATGAGTGGTGGCTGGTTTTGTACTAGCTAATTGTTTTTTAGAACATTCCGGCATTTGATTTGGTTGGTCTGCAGAAAAAAGCTGGGGAGACGACGGCGGGCGGGGAAAAACTTAAATGTGCCAAAAAATTCCCCGCCCGCCAATGTTTCCCGATTTTTTTGCTGTTCAAGCTTAGCGTATTGCCGAAATGACCAGATTTTTTTTCTAATCTGCCGGAACCCGGTAAACTTCACGACAAAATAGCTGCTGGTCGACTTTTGCGACAAAATTGTGCGAAACGGATTTTGACGGATTTTGCGGCTACCTACCTGCTTTTTTTTTTAGCGAAGGACATTTCGGCAGTTGGTTAATTCTGATAGCAAAAAATTCGGGAGACGACGGCGGGAGGGGAAATTTAATACACTTTGTAATTTTCCCCGCCCGCCAATGTTTCCCGATTTTTTCGCTGTTCAAGCTTAGCGTATTGCCGAAATGACCAAACTTTTTTTTCCAAAGTTCCGGAACCCGGTAAACTTCACGACAAAATAGCTGCTGGTCGTCTTTTGCGACAAAATTGTGCGAAACGGATTTTGACGGATTCTGCGGCTACCGACCGGCTTTTTTTTTGAGTGAATGACATTTCGGCAATACGGTAAGATTGAACGGCCAAAAATTCGGGAGACGACGGCGGGCGGGGAAATTTAATACACTTTGTAATTTTCCCCGCCCGCCAATGTTTCCCGATTTTTTTTGCAAAGCAACCAATGCCATTGCCGAAATGTCCTACACTCAAAAAAAAGCCGGTCGGTATGCCGCCAAATACGGCCAAATTTTACTCTCACGCGCGCAAAATACGGTCGCTAGTCTTTTTGTCAACAAATTTGTCGGGGTCCACGATTGTTTCAAAAAAAACACACAAATCTCTCCTTCCTTTTGCTTGCACCGCTCTTCGTTTTCCCTGCCCCCCCCCCCCCGCAGCTAGTATCTAGCAAACAGCTTTGACGTTGGCACGCGCTTCTTGAATTTGCGTTTCGAGTCTGATTTAGCTTCGACGTCGACGGCGCAGCACGATCCGTGTTATTAAAAAAAAACAAAGCAGCCACTGTGAGGAAAGTTTCTAAACTTTTGTTGTTTACTTTTTTCTTTTAGTCTTTTCCTCCTGCCGTACCGACTCCTGCCCACTTC
>WBZZ01004853.1:0-17500 GCA_019918135.1 Paulinella micropora | reverse complement strand
TAGAAACTCCGTCGGGGGGCAAGAAGCCCAAAGACAAGTCCAAGTCTGTGAGTAAGGTAAAGCTTCTAATATTACATAATCTCACATAATCTGCTTTAGCTTTCCGTATGCAAACGCTGTTCGCTTTTATTTCTGCAAATACATTGTGGGTGCAGAAGGCGGAGGAGGAGGAGGAGGAGGAGGAGGAGGAGAAGCGCCTGCCTCCCTTACCGCGGGCCAGGTTGAAGCCATGCTAGCGATCGCACTAGGCAAGCACACTCAGAACATAACTAAGTTGTTAGAAGACAGACAGCAGCAAGAACGGGAAAGACAGGCAAAAGAAGCACAGGAAAAAGAACAAGAAGAAAAACAAAAGCAAAAAGCAGAACAAACAAAACACAATAAGATAAAGGGTAGTAAGAAAAATACTCCACGTGTGCAAGAGGCAGATGAGGGCGAGGCAGAGGATGGTGAGGATGAACCGGTTGAGAAGAAAATCACCAAAACCGGCAACAAACCACAACCTCCAGCAATTGACAAGGAGGATCTGTTGGAGAGAATGGCAGAGAGATTGTGTGAGAGGGTAGGCATAGCGGTCACGTCCGGATCCCCTGCACGCAGCACCGCTGCCAGCACTGTCACCAACTTGCCAGCCTCGCCCGCCGGAGGCAACCCATACTTTGATTTCGCCTTGGCGTCCATGGCAATGCGGCGCTCGTAAAGGTACTCGGTCGCTGCATGTTGCCTTAAATATTTTGTCTGTTTATGTAGGCGACACTGAAGGCTATGTGATGGTGGGGGCTGTTAGTCAGTCAGATCAAGTTCAAATCCAACAAGAGCTAGCTGTCTTGGATGGGCAGCTATTTTTTTACCTTGAAAACAAGTAGAAATACAAACATCGCCGCTTATGCCGCTTTGTGCCTTCCCTTTTTTGTCGGTGCCTTGACTTGGGTTAGCGTTCGCTGTGTGACCGTGACAGCACGCACGCCCAAGTCAAGTCACAAAGTCATTCTATATGGCTGACAATAAGTGAAATGTCAGGAAATAATGATAATTTAGTAATTATATCGATTGTCTGCCATTTTACGCTGATTTTGTAGCAGAGGACGCACGACTATGCTCTGACTTGGGTGCAGTTGTGTAGTACACTGCTGAGTCAGTGCAAGTCTGCGCCCGTGGCTCCAAGTCCGTAAACATTCTTAGAATGAGCTCAGACTGCAATAGTAAATAGTTGCAAACATTAAAAACATGTTTTCCTGCATCGCCCTTGAATTTGCTATCAAAACCCGCTGATTTGACATGTACGAAAACTCGAAAAATACGTATGTCAGACAGGTCCGGACCGCCTCCGGAGTACTGTTGAAGTGAAGTCAAAGTCAGTCTAAATTAATAAAAACATGTTTTAATATCGTTTTAATAAGTTTTCCTAGCATCGGCATCGTTTCTACACGTATCCTGAGAGTTTTGAAAAAACCAGCCAAAACCTTAGAAAATTTGGGAAAAAATGGGATCCCAAAGTTACGCGATTCCTTTGTTATACCGGTCCGTCTGGAAGTGTTTGAACTGCCCTTGCGGGGGTGTCATAAGAGCCTATCGTCAATTCTTCGTACTCCCCTCACGGGTGAGACGATGGAGGCGCATGTGCAGATTTGCATCAGCCATTGACAGAGAAGCACTATTATTATTATTATTATTATTATTATTAGGGAGTACATAGGCCATCGGTCCTTTCCATGGGCGGATTGGTATAAAGCTCCTAGAGTAATGTTCTATGCCGTCACTTCCTTTATTCCACCGATTGGTGTGGAGACTTTCCTTATGGAATGGAGGACTGGATGCACATGGCCTTTTGGCTCAGCAATTGGCAGGAGATACACTATTATTATTATTATTATTATTATTATTTACTATATCTGAGGCGTACTGATGCAGCTAATGGCATATCCTCAACGGACATAAGCCTCCAATACCCTTGTTCGAGGTCCTCCACCCCCCCGTGTCAGTCTCTCGCCTGATGATCGGGGCCATCGATGGAGCTCCTGAGGGCAAGACTGCACTAAGCCGAGGTTATTCCGCAGTCCCAGCAACCTCTTGCAAGACGTCACCGAATGTGCAAGTGCATACACCAAGCGCGGTTGCTAGAGCTGCCTCGAAACCCCACCCATAACAATCTGGCGTCTGCTGGGTCCTGGGCTATCAACCAGCATATGCGGAGTTTAAGATCTTTTACGCGCGCAACGACCCTCCTCCCCAGCATCTACCACCAAAGGGTTATGAGTTGGCGTCACAGTTTAACGCCTTGAGGCCATTGGGCTGGAACTCTGTTTAGCAAGTGTGACTAGGTTTTTTCATCGGGATTTCCCTCAAATATGTCACAGTCAACATTATTATTATTATTATTATTATTTTGGGGGGCACCAATACATGGTTGGTTGTCACCGCCACACGGCGGGGTTGGGGCCGTTGGCAGCTTGTTATGAGGGGTACATAATCAGTGCTCCACTGATTCATGAGACGGAAACGTTTACTGAGAGAAGCTCTCTCACCACGCTCACGGCTCTTGGCTCGGGGTGGCCTCTGGTATCACTCGGGGTGAGTGCGGGGGGTGGGGGTTATCTGAGGGAGGGGCTTGGGCTCAGTGGGTCACTGGACAGGTTGGTTAACTAAACTACTGTCGGTATGATTGGGGACGAAGGCGAGAGGCCCCACACATTTCCACAAGCCTTGAAATCACTCAACTGCCACAGTAGCGACTGCCTGGACGCGGGGCTCCTGACTCACCCTCTCTCCCAGAACCCCTCGTGCTCACTTTGCGGATGCCATGGGGATGCTCTGGCGGAGGGTCGGGACGTGTTGGGTGCATGTGACCGGGCCTGTCACTTAGTGTTCTCGGTAGATGACTCTTTTGTAGCTTCTATCGGACGCAGGGTGGCTTGCCACGACACCTCAATGATGCATAGTACGTCACGTCTCTGGCCTGGTTACGGGGCGGGTAACTGAGGCGGGTTCCTGAAGGCTGGTTACGGAAGCTATGTTATTGTTGTTGGGTTCCTGGCTGCTATGTTATTGTTGTTGGGTTCCTGGCTGCTATGTTATTGTTGTTGGGTTCCTGGCTGCTATGTTATTGTTGTTGGGTTCCTGGCTGCTATGTTATTGTTGTTGGGTTCCTGGCTGCTATGTTATTGTTGTTGGGTTCCTGGCTGCTATGTTATTGTTGTTGGGTTCCTGGCTGCTATGTTATTGTTGTTGGGTTCCTGGCTGCTATGTTATTGTTGTTGGGTTCCTGGCGGCGTACATGTTTATGCTTTTTTTTTGGGTTGAGCTTTAAATAACCCCACTCGGGTCTTCTTTTATCGAGTTCACCACTCGGTGGATGGAGGCCTGGGGTAGACTTATACGATGTTTTTGCCAGGGATTCGACTGGCATCGCTGCTTTGCCTCACCGCACTGCCTCACCCACACATCCACGCTGGCACACTGTTTCTCCTCTTGCTCTTGTACCTATGTCGCACACAGCTATGAGCTCACGCCGATGAGTGGTTGTGACGAGGTGCACCCAGCTGGATTGCGGGCGAACCACGGCGGCCTCGCTCTCGCTCTCTCTCTCTCTCTCTCTCTCTCTCTCTCTCTCTCTCTCTCTCTCTCTTTTTTTTTTTTTGTTGCTTTGCTTTGCTTTGCTTTGCTTTGGGCGAGGCCTAGCTTTCACATGGGCGGGCTGAGCCTATGAGGGGCGCACGATAAGCGTTCCATTGATTTATGAGACGGGTCCCAATTACTGAGAGTAACTCATGTGAGTTGCTATCATACTCATGGCTCTTGGCTCGGGGTGGCCTCTGGAATCACAAGGGGTGGGCACTGGGGGAGGGGGTTGTGTTCAGAGGGTCACCGCGAAGGATGGTCAACCAAACTACTGTCGGTCGGAGTTTGTACGAAGGCGAGAGGCCCTACACCTTACCACAAGCCTTGAAACGACTAAATGACCAAAGTAACGACGGACCGGAGCGGGGCTCCTGGCTCACCCTCTCTCTCAGCACTCTTCGTGCTCATCCTGCGGATGCCATGGGGTTGCTCTGGCGGAGGGTTATGGGGTGGTGGGTACACGTGCACGGGCCTGTCACTCTGCGCTCTCGGTAGATGACTCACTTGCAGCGTTTATCTGACGCAGGGTGGTTTGCCACGACACCTACCTCGAGGATGCACAGCGGGTCCTGCCTCGTGCCTGGTTACGGATGCAGGTGAGTGTTTGTGTGTATTCCTATACATACGTACACGTATGCTTTTTAAGGGTTGAGCTTTAAATAACCCCACCTGGGTCCTCATTTATCGAGTTTACAACTCGATCAATGCGGCACCGGGGTCCCATACCACTTATGGCAGGTTCTTATGCGAAGAGCGCGGCCGCTAGTGCTGGCCCTATGGGTCGAGGCGGTAATCCTTCAGGTTTAGACGTTCCCCGTGGGAGTGCGCCTGCGGGTGGTGATGGCTACTCGGCCGGGGTGGGGTGGTCGAGTGCTCGCGTACCTGACGGGCAACCTGAATCACGTAGAGCCAGCAATCCTGCTGCATCTCGATCACCCTCCCCAACCTCGGAAGAGAAGTCACGTCCGGAAAGGTCTGGTCACGGCGTGTGGCAAGCGGTACCGCCACCGAGGAGGTGGCGGAGGAAGGTACGAAATGAGCTGGATAAGAGATGTTGCATAGTATGGGGGCTATCGCATGTCTCTCAGACAGTGGTCATGGCGCGAGAGCTCCGAATTCTCGGTCTCGGGAAAGTCGAGGTGGAATTCGCGGGCAGAGGTAGTGGGCGACATTTGCGGATTAAATGTGCGTCTTGTGAGGAGGCGGAGAAGATGGTGCGGCTGCTGCGGGAGCGTAAGTTCTTCACGGGAAAGGTTCACGTTGCGACGGGTAGGACTTTCCGGGAAAGAGAGAAGCAGCGGGCTGCACGGGGGGTGCCCAGTATGTAGAGATGCAGAGGGAGCTTCGCAAGCAGGGATTTGGCTACTGGGTGCTCGACGTGGAAGTCGACGAGCCCCAGGGCGAAGCCTCAAGCGGTGAATCTCCCTTGGCGGAGTGGGGCGGGATGCGGGAGCTGGAGGAGCTGGGGCGGAGGGTGCAGGATGGGCCGTGGAGGGTGGCGGAGGGCTCCAGGCGGGCTCAACCGAAGCGCAGGCATCGGCATCAGCTTCGTTCTTCCCAATTTGTGAAAGGCTTCCCACTGAGGCCTGGCCAGCAGGTGGCCGCAGCCCGACGTGGCCAGGTCCCGCAGGCGGCCCGCGAGGGCCTGCTCCTGGCGCCACAGGTCCTGGGGCACCCAGAGGCCGGGGTGTGGGTGCAGCCACGCGGGCTCCGTGGGCGCCGAGCCACCCGCGCGGCCGCGGCGGCGGCGCTTGGGCGGGGGTGGCTCGGCGCCGGCGCAGCGGGCGCAGCCGCCCCCGGAGCCCCCCGCGCCGAGCCCCCAGAGGTCACTGAGCACGGGCTCCAGCACGGCCGGCGTGACGTGCGGCTTGAGCGTGTACGCGTGCTCGCCGGCGGGCTCGCACCAGTCCTCGCACCACAGCGAGCCATCCGGCAGTAACAACTGCCGCAGCAGGTCGGAGAAGCCGGGGAAGAGGTGGCGGCCGTGTTCCGAGCGGCGGTCGAGGTTCGGCAGCAGCTCGCCCACCAGCGCCTGGGCAGAGGGTGGGCAGGCCGTGAGTTGGAAGCACGAGCTCTTGCGCACGGCGAGGGTCAGGCGCAGCCAGTAGTGGACGAGCACGAGGCGCCGGCCCGCGGGCCCGAGCCCCGCCGCCAGGCGGGCCCGGAGCAGCCGGCCCAGGCGCTGGAAGTGGGCCGGGGTCAGCGCCGGGCCGTCTAGTGCGCCCGGCAGCAGCAGGTCCCCGTCGAAGAAGTAGCGCGGGTCCGTGCCCCCCGGCGGCGAGTCCAGCAACGCCGCGAGCCAGCGGCGCCTGGCCCGCCGCCGGCTGCGCCACAGCCACTCGGCGCGGGGCCCGAATAAGAACAGGAAGGGGGCCCAGCGGCCGTCCTCCAGCAAAAAGCGCAGCGCCCACCAGCCCGGCCAGGCTGCCAGCGCCCGCGCGAGCGCCGGCGCCGCCTTGGGCTCGGAGGCGGCGTGGCCCAGGCGGCGCAGCGCGCGCGCCCGCTTGCGGGGGGTGCGCGGCACGACGGAGGGCGGCAGCTTCTGCCACAGCTTGGCTTCGTCGACCAGGGCAGCACCTCGCCCCGGTCGTAATCGTACAGCCAGACGCCGGCGGAGCGCCCCCGGACGAAGCCGGCGGGGTGCAGCGAAAAGCTCACCAGGCCCTGGTGCACGGGGTCCGCCATGTCGCTGAGCCAGGCCCGCTGGTCTTGGCCGGGCCCGGTCAGCGACAGCACGACTCGCCCCTCCGCCGCCCGGCGGCCCCGCCGCGGCACCAGCCAGAGCAGGCGGCCGGGGGCGGGCTGGCGCGGGGCCGGGACCCACCACGACACACCCTCTTCCGCTTCCGCCGGGGCGCCGGGCGGGGCCGGGCCGCCCGGCGGGGGAGGCTGGCTCTCGGCCGCTGCCGGCGGCCGGGACATGTCTGATTGTCTCTTCGTCGCGGCCGGCCGGCACTCCCGGGGGGTGACACCCCCCCTCCCCCCCCCCCCCCCCACGGCACACGCGCTCTGGCGGGGGGCCCGCCGGCAGGGGGGGGGCCGTTGGCCCGTAGGCGGGGCCCGCTCGCGCGGGGAGGACGGCCTGCCCCCCCCGCAGGGCGCCCCGCTCGGTACGGAGCGGCGGGCCAGCGGCGCGCGGCTCTCCCCCCCCCCCCCGGCCACGGCGCGCAGCACCCTCTCCCCTCCGGGGGGGGGGGGGAGAGAAAGCGCCGGGCCTCCCCACGGGGCGCGGCGCCCCTCTCCCCCCTCCGTTGGGCTGGCTGGGTCACGCGGAGCCCTCGCCCCCCCCGCCCCTCTCGGGCAAACGCATGCTAATGAGGCTGAAGGCCGGAACCGGGCCCCGGGGGGGACCCGGCCGCGGCTGTGAGCTGTGGCGGTGGGCCTGGCAAGTGCTCCTGGGCGGCCCTGACCTCGAACGGGGCGGGCCGGCTCTGTCGTACACGGTGCAACTCCGTTTGCCTACGCGAACGCGGTACCTGCCGTGCGCGGCGTCAGGCTGCGGGCGTCCGGCGCGTTTCGCCTGCGCGCGCTGTCTGCTGCAGGCTTACTGCAGCGAGGCACATTTTCTCCGGTGCGCGGCCAGCCACCGGACGGCGGGTTGCCAGCCCCGGGCGCTGGCCCTGCAAGGAGCAGAGTGTGTCGGCCAGCACGGGGGCTGCGCTGCGGCCCCCGCCGCTTGGGTGCAGCTGCGCTGTGGCTACCCGCGCTGTCAGCGCGCGGCGCCCCGTGCGCTGTACGAGTGCGGCTCGTGCGGTTGCCAGCTGTACTGTGGTTACTTGCACCAGGCCCTGCACTGGCACGAGCACCGCCGGCGGTGCTGGGCCCTCCTCACCGGCGCCTGCCCGGGCCACGAGCGCTGGCCTGAGGCGCCGGCCTCCCTCTGCTCGGAGCACGACACGCTGTCGCCACCGGCTCTAGCGCCACCGGCTCCAGCGCCCCCGGCCCCCTACACGCGCCAGCTGTCCCTGCCTTCTCTCCGGCGCCCGGTCACCAGGGGAGTGTCGGCGCCGCTGACGACGAGCGCCGGGCCCAGCGGCTGGCCTCCGCCAACCTCGGGCTCGGACCTACGCCCGCCCGGGGGAGGGACAGGGGCCAGCGCCCCCTGACCTCCTGCCGGCCGGTCGGGCGGCAGGACCAGGCACTCTCTGCCGGTCGGGTGGCAGGAAAGGCCGGGCTCTGCCGGCCGGGTGGCACGAGAGCCAGACTTTTCCTGTCGGGTGGCACGAGTGGCCAGACTTTTCCGGTCGGGTGGCACGAGTGGCCAGTCTTTTCCTGCCCGGTGGCACGAGTGGCCTGACTTTTCCTGCCTGGTGGCACGAGTGACCTGACTTTTCCGGTCGGGTAGATATACTTGTTTGGCCGGATATGGGCACTGCCTTTTTGCTCCCCCTCTCCCTTCTCCCTTCTCCCCTCTCCCCTCTCCCTTCTCCCCTCTCCCTCCCCGCGCCCGAACATTGTGCAGCCCCCCCCCAGGCTTTCGTCCAGTATGGCGGTCGGGTGGGGGTGCCACCGGCTGCTTCTTTGTCCCCGCCGTAAAACCAGGCAAACTTTGTACTAAATGAAAATAATGCCCTAAGTGCCCTCAGAACGAGAATCGCACTTGTGGTTCGAGGCCGCCCGGGGGGTGCCACCCGCGACGGATATTCCCGGATATATACGGGTACTACCGGAACGGCCGGCCCTTTTCCCCATTACCAAAAAACCACCGCTTTTTGCGGGGAAAATAAAGAGAAGATGAAATTATTTCTTTTTTTCCATTTCGATAGGTAGGATCGGTCCGATGCCAATTTGTATCTGCGTGTAAGCCCGTTGCCATTAAGTGAGACGCGGCCCGGCTCTGGCCCACAAGTGCGATTCTCGCTCTGAGGGCACTTGTGGTAGTACAATTATTTTTCTTCGTATGTCGAGGAAATTCTTCCGGTTTTGCTGTGGGGACAAAGAAGCAGCCGGTGGCACCCCCCACCCGACCGCCATACTGGACGAAAGCCTTGGGGGGGGCTGCACAATGTTCGGGCGCGGGAGGGAGAGAGGAGAAGGGAGAGGGGAGAAGGGAGAAGGGAGAGGGGAGAACAAAAAGGCAGCGCCCATATCCGGCCAAACGAGTATATCTACCCGACCAGGAAAGTCTGGCCACTCGTGCCACCCGGCCGGAAAAGACCGGCCACTCGTGCCACCCGGCCGGAAAAGACCGGCCACTCGTGCCACCCGGCCGCAAAAGACCGGCCTTTTTCTGCCACCCGGCCGGAAAAGACTGGCCACTCGTGCCACCCGGCCGGAAAAGACCGGCCACTTGTGCCACCCGACTGGAAAAGACAGGCCTTTCCTGCCACCCCGACCGGCAGAGAGTGCCTGAAGCCCACCCGCGCCAGCGGCGCCAGCGGCCCCGTCGTCCCCTGACCTTCTTCCTCTGCCGGCCGACCCCGCTAGAGCCTCGTCGTCCGTCTCGTGCCAGAGTAGGTTTTTTTTACTGACAGCCGCCGCCTGGGCACGCCAGCGCTAGGCTGAAAACTCCCTGCCGTCCGGCCCACTAACTGCCACACTGCGTAAAATACAAGAGTACGGGCTGGTAAGGCTGCCACCCGTCGGCCCCGTCGGCCCCATCGGCCCCGTCGGCCCCGTCGGCCAGCTCCCTGGCCGCGTGGAACATGGCGACCACATACCGTACGTGCGGGTCCGAGCGCCCCGCCCCGGCCCGTGCCCTGGCTAGCCACTGCAACGTAGCCGGGGGATGGAAGTAGAGCGCGCTGGTCGAGAGGAAGACGCCGTTGCGTTGTCGCTTCCGGCACTCGGCCCGGAGCTCCGTGCTACTCGGCACGTACGCTAGCAGCACACACAGCTCCTGTCGGCCGTTGTCACACGAATACAGCAGCACGTTGTCCTCCCCTGCGGGCCGCTCCTCCGCATACTGGACCAGGTGCCCGAGGTTGGTGAGCGCGCGCAGGGTCTGCGCAAAGTCGTAGTACACATCCCGGCGGGGGTGGAAGAGCACTTCCCCCCGCGCGTCGTACCAGAGCCACCAGTTTTGGCTGCAGGACACGACCCGCTGCAGGCTGGTCTGCCGGCGCATGGCCCAGCGGTTCTGCCCCCCCGTGCCACCGGCGGGCTTGCCCACCAGGGGGTCCAGCGGCGCGAGCCCGTGCTCGGCCCACACCCTAGCCTGCTCCCGGAGGCCGAAGGTGCCCAGGTTGTTGTACACGCCGCACAGCCGGCACCGGCAGTCGGAGGCCAGGGGTTCCGACACGATGGCCAACAGGCGCCTCGCCCCCGGCTCTGGCTCCGGCTCTGGCTCCGGCTCCAGTGCCTCGGGCGCCGCCCCGCCTCCCCGGCCCGCCGCCAGCGCTCGTGGCACCCTAGTGCCTCGCAGAGTGGTGCCAGGCGGGCTCGCCACGCGGGGCGCCGGCACAGCTCCTCCAGGCGCGCTGCCTCCCAGAGCGTGGCGGGCGTCTGGACCCCGAGGTCTAGCCGGGCCATGACGCGTACCCCGAGCCGGAGCAGCGCCGCCCTTTCCTCGTCCCGGTCGGCCGCCCAGTACAGCACGAGCCGTCGCTCCGAGAAGCGGTGCGCAATGGTGCAGCCCCAGCAGTGGCAGCGCCACTGCCGCGGCTCGCACTGGTGCAGCCCCCGCAGGCGGCAGGACCAGCACGCGCAGTCCTCCCGTGTGTCGGCCTCGCAGACGCCACGCAAACCCACGGTCGCTCCCCACGTCCCGGCCGCGAACACGTACCGGTGCGCCAGCGAGGACAGGAGCAGCCGGCGGACCTCCGGGGGCACGGCGAGGTGGGGCACGCCGACCGAGCAGGGTGGGTCGCACGCGGCCGGGAGGCCGTAGCGGCCGTGGACAGACCCCGGGGCCTGCTGGGCCTGGTGCAGGCGCTCACGAGCCACGTCCAGCGCTTGGACCAGCGGGGGGCCGTGGGGGCCGTCGGTCGAATTCCGCCGCGACTAGGTTTTGTAAGCGTGCCGCGCTGTCTGTCTGGGCGGGGGAGGGGGGGCACGTGCTCTTCCTTCTCTCCCCCCCCCCCCGCGCGCGCACGGACGAGTGGTGGGGACCGGGCGCGCGCCGCGCCGGTGGCGGCGGGGGGGCGCCCCTCTCCCCCCCCCCCCCCGGCGCGTGTGCCTAGGGGGGCGGGGAGCGCGCCGGCCGCGTGCACCGGCCGCGCAGCGCCCGCGGCCAGTCCCGGGGCCCGGCGGGACCGGAGCGGCTACGCTGATCAGTGACGAATGGTTTTTTATTGTCCACGGGGGGGGGGGGGACCGGCGCCCCCCCCCCCCCTACTCCCCCCCCCTCGTGGCAGCACGGTGGTCAGGCCTCGACCGGGCGGTCGGGGGGCCTTCCGCCGAACGCGCCCGCTTCCTTTCCGGCCCCCGGGCCGAGCCGCGCTGTGCCGGCACCCGGAACCTGGCCTGCACCAACGGCCCTAAAAACTCGAGGCACATGCGCAGCCACCCGCCGCAACACCGGCTAGCAATCTCCTGGATCGCGCCATAGCAATCCAGGCGCTGTTGGTGCAGCAGCTGCAAACAGCGCTTGGCCGCAAACAGAAAAATGTCCACCACCGGGTGCCCCTCCGCCAGCGCCGCCTCTGGGCTGCCGCCGGCGGTGAGCGGGCGCCAGAAGGCTGCCGTGCGCGGCTCGGGCAGTCCGTTGCTGCGCAGGCAGTTCCGCAGCCACGCGACCGTGAGCGGCCGGCCCAAGGTCGCGTGGCCCGGTGTCCCCGCGCGTTGCAGGTGCTTGGCCAGCAAACACAGGTACGCGTCCCAGTCCTCTACTAGGGCGTCCACCGCGTACAGAGTCCAATAGCGCCAGCCACCGCGGGGCAGGATGGCACACTGCAGCAGGTCCCAGGCCGTGTGGAAACGCGCGGCGGCCCTCGCGCCCTGCCAGCCCGGCAGGTGCCACAGCGCCAGGGGGGCGTCGCCGCGGCAGGCGCTGAGAAAGTACAAGAGGGCCGCGTCCGACGCCGCCTCGCCCGGGTTACGGAGGAAATACATGGTCCCCTCATCGAGGTCCGTCAGTGCCAGCCGCTCTGGCCCCCCCTCCTCCCCACCGAGCTTCAGCAGCACGTTGGCGGGTTTGGCATCAAAGGGGAAACACCCCCTTTTCACGACCACCTGCTTGAGCAACCGGGCGACGGGCTCCACCAAGTCAGTGGCCAGGCGGGGCACCGAGCCGGGCAGCGGGTACTTGCTGAGGTCCAGGTCGAAGGCCTCCAGGTGCACCAGGACCAGGCAGTGGGTCACGGCGCGCTGCTCGCCGTCCGCGCACTGGGTCTCGCGGCAATCACAACCGCGCAGGCCCAGCAGGCGCTCGAGGGCCGCGACCAGGGCCCCCGTCCGCGGCACGCGCCGGCGCAGCCACTTGTGGGCGGTGGGGCCGTGCAGGACCTGGATCTCATACACGGCCGGCCCCACCCCGAGCCGTTGTAGCCGCGCGTAGCCCGCTTCCTCTTCCCGGGAACAATCCTTCACTAGCTTCAGGGCGCGCTTCCCCCACTTGAACACCGAGCCGTACGTGCCTTGGCCTAGCAAGCGCAGGTCGGCCAAGAGGTCCAGCGTGGCCTGGGTCCCGACCGGCCCCGTGTAGGCCACCGGGATCTTGGGCTGGCACGACAGCATCCGCAGGTAAAGTGGGACGGCGGGGCACTCGCTTCTGCCGGTGGCACGCGGGCCCGCGGTTCGGCTTTAGGTCCACCCCCCCCCGCGCGACGACCGCCTCCTCCACCCGAGGGGCGCGTGCGGGGGCAGGGAAGGCACGGGGGAGGGGGGCGCAGTGGGGTGGAAAAGGGGGGGGTGGCACCCGGGGGGGGCACGGCCGAGGTGCGGAGAGAGGGGGGGGGGGTCGCCAGGCGGCGGGCGCTGACCAGGCGGAGGAGGCTCGCTCTCATCCCGCCACGCGGGGACTGCTGCCACTAGCCTGCTGGCACCTGGCGGGAGACCGTCGCCCCCGCGCCAGTGGCCCGCGCTAGTGCGGAGGCGGGTGTGGGGAGAGAGGGGCCTCCCGCGTGGCAGGACACGGGTCGCGCCCGGGGGGGGGGGGGGGGGAAGACGGGGGGTCGGCCGCGCCCGCGGGTCGGAGCCAACACGGGCAGGTAGAGCGTGCCTGGCTTTCCCTGGGGGGGTTGCCTCCTCTTCCCCCCCCCTCCCCGGCCCACCCGAGAGGAGCTCAAAGGACACCCTCTCTTCTTCCCCGGCCCACGACCCAGGTCCGTACCCCGGGCGCCCGCACTAGGAGCTAGTGGACGAAGCAGATGAAACTGGAGCAAGCAGGCACGGGCCTGCAAGGCCTGCAAACGCGTACTGCTGACAGAGAAGTCCAGGCCGCGAAGGCTTACGAAGCAGGCGGTGAAAGGAGTGCTGACCGGGCCTGGCTGAGGCAGTATGCCCCAAGACGTCGATCCAGGGGGGGCGGAGTCCGTCCGAACTCGGCCGCACCCGGTCGTTAGTCGGCGGCGCCTAGAACAAAACAGGGGGGGCTGCTCCGAAGAGAGGGGACGACAGGGGGGCTGCCCTGGCTCTTAGCCTGTACCGTCAGCCCCACCAAGGTAGTGGCTTTTGGGCAGGGAGGCTGGAGCAAGGAGTGGGGATGAAAAGGGGGTCGGCAGTGAGGTGGGGAGGCTCGCGGACCCGCCAGGTGGCGGCTGGCCTGCCCCCTCTGCTTGTTGGCAGGAAGCTCGGCCTCACACGGCCGCCTGGGAAGCGTGCACCTCTTGAACCGGTTACCAGCGACCAAAGGAAGGCTTCTGGCAGGTCGAGCAGCACGAACGGCTGGGCCTGGCCGGCCGGGTGGCACAGCAGGACCAGGCTGGCTGGCCGGGTGGCACAGCAGGACCAGGTTGGCCGGCCGGGTGGCACAGCAGGACCAGGTTGGCCGGCCGGGAGGCACAGCAGGACCAGGTTGGCCGGCCGGGTGGCACAGCAGGACCTGGTTCTCTGGCCGGGTGGCACAGCAGGACCAGGTTCTCTGGCCGGGTGGCACCAGCAGGACCGGGTTGGCTGGCCCGGTGGCTGTATTCGTCTGGCCGGATACCCCCATTGCCTTTTTTCCATCCCTTCTCCCTTCCCCCCTCTCCCCTCTCCCTTCCCTTCTCCCTTCCCCCTTCTCCCTCCCCGTTGCCAAACATTGTGCAGCCCCCCCACCCGGTTTCTTGTGCTCGACACGGCTCCGGTGCCACCGGTTGCTTTTTCCTTTACAGGCCGCAAAACCAGGCGAATTTTTCTACCTACAAGAAAAAAAATCTGTGGCCCATAAGTCTGCTGGTAGCAGGAATCGCACTTGTGGGTCCAGACTTGCCCTGACCTGACCGGTCGGGGTGCACACCTAGGTACATATTGGCATCGGAGCACGTCCTGCCTATCGACAACAAATAACTAAATTTATTTTTATTTCTTTTGTCCGTTTATAGCGGTGTTTATTCCTGTCTACTAGGATGGGCCGGCCGTTCTCGGTGGTGCCGGACTATACCCCTCCGGGGTGGCACTTTAGGGCGGCCTGGACCCACAAGTGCGATTCTCTCCAGCGGGACAGTTCTGGGTCACAGGATTTAATTTTTTCCGGTAAGTACGAAAATTTGCCTGGTCCTGCGGTGAGGAAAAAAACCACCGGTGGCACCCCCTACCTGACTCGGGTTGGGTAAAAAAGCCGGGTGGGGGGGCTGCACAATGTTTGGCAACGGGGAGGGAGAAGGGAGAAGGGAAGGGAGAGGGGAGAGGGGGGAAGGGAGAAGGGAGGAGAAAAAGGCAGCGGGTGTATCCGGCCAAACGAACATAGCCACCCGACCGGAAAAGCCAGGCCCTGTATGCCACCCGACCGGAAAAGCCAGGCCCTGTATGCCACCCGACCGGAAAAGCCAGGCCCTGTATATCCGTTCACCGGTCTATATACATCTTACATATAACATGCGAGAAATTATTATGTAATGCATACTCCGGAATTGTAAAAGAGGTCCAAGAAGGTAATCCTTTCCAACATATACTTTCATTCAGAATAAGGACTCGACGTGTGTGGGTGCCCTTTCTGGCCACACTAGTATAGTTCATTCTCTTTTTCCTCTTATACATATTTTCTATCTTTGGATGGATAGAGAGTAGATAAGCTAGCTAGATGAGTAGGTCTGTAGTAACTAATCTAAGCATTAGATAGTGCGTGCGAGTGTATCATGCATTTTGTTTTAGAGGGTATGTACGAACATAGGCTCAAAAGGCTCTTAAGTGTGCATATCTTCAATAACATTTTGCCAATAATTATTTTGCTTTCTATATTGCTTAGTCTTGGTGCTATTTTGTTTAGAGTTCTCACTTATTTTGTTTTGTAGTGCGTTTGTGTGTTGACATCCTGTTTCAATATGTATTTTTGGTGTCGATATATTATGCCTCGTACGTTTGCATTATATCTATATGTGATGCTGATGGATGAACATAATATGATTACACTGTACGTGTATTAATCTTTATGTCTGTGTTTTTATCCTGATTTACATGATATGGTTAGTGCTTATTTACTTGGTGTTATATTGCGATTATCGTGTTGTGTTGTGTTGATTGAAGCAGTATAGATCAACAGAGTGAGTGTGTGTGTGTGTGTGTGTGAGAGAGAGAGAGAGAGAGAGAGAAAGCAGAGAGAGACAGCAGACCGAGCGAATGCTATGATAGAGGAGCCAGAGAGAGTGAGTAAGTGAGGCTCAAGAGTGATTAGCATGAGAGAGTTAGTAAGCCTGCGTGAGATTAATGCGTGTATGCACCATGAATAACGAGCAGCTAGCGTGATTGTGTGCGTAGGACGCGAGTATAGCTTTTAGCTTATGGAGAAAAAAGACACTTTGAAATTGTGAGTAGTCGTGAGTAAAGCTGACGAAGGAGAGAGAAGAGCGACTGTGATTGAATTCATTGTTGTCGTGCTGCTGAATTGTATTAGTGTGTTGTGTGACTTTGTGCTGTACGGATGTGTGCGATGTATGATCCGTGTCTCTACTATCATTTTGATTGTGTTGCATGTATGACACTTACGAATGCATTGTACGTGCGTTGCGTTTTTTTTTTCTTGTCTCTACATGTTGTCCTCGTTTTTGTGTTGTTTTATCGCCGAATGCATGGTGTGTGGTGTCATGGTTACATAACTGTGCCTAGCATGCATGTTTTCCATCGTTATGATTGTTTGGTCATAAATGGTCAGAGTTGACTTTCTTTCGATCGTCTTTACCTATGTTCTGACGAGATGTGTAAATTGTGTGTGTGACTGCATGAATGGGTTTGGATAGAGTTTTATGTTCTCTTTTCATCCTGTATGTCTATATGACTTGTACGACTATGACTTGTACGACTTGTCTTAGTTTGAACTACGTGTTAACCAAACGCATGGCATGTAATATTATGTGATATGTGCTATGAGGCGGCGGCGACAGTGAGGACAAGGATGAGGTAGAGGAGTGACAGTACAGAGATAGTAGGCTAAGTTAGCACAGAGCGAGTGAGTGATTGGTCGCTAGAAGAGTGCTTGCGAGACTTTGGCATTAATGCGGCTAAGAGTGTGTGAGGTGCTAGCGAAGCTGAAAGGATTAGTGTTTCATGACTCCTGAGCGAGAATGATGAGTGCTTTGATGTTGTGGGTAGAGCCATGTGTCCACTATGTTCACATTTGTGATTATGTCGTGTTTCACGTGTGTTGCGTTTGCGTATAACATGCGTGAAGGTAAATCGATACATACTGTGTGCGTGTATCGTGAGCGACATAGAGGTGATGTTGTCGACGGAGAGAGTGAGAATGTTAATATGTTCCACGTGTATTACGTTTACGTATAACATGTGTGAGGGTAAAGCGATATATACTGTGTGCCTGTATCGTGAGCGACATGTAACTCTGTGATTATTCATTTTGTTTGTGAGTCGATGTTATGATTTCTCGGTATGAAGGTGGCGGAAAGAGTAATTGTTGTCATGTTGCGCATAGAGAGTTGCGTAGAGTATATGACAGTTCCGCGCGAGAGATATTTCTCGGTAGCACTGCATTTTTCGGGATATAGCGTAGTGTGTGCATCTGTGACAATGTGAGTATCTTCTAGGGATTATAATTACCGCAGAATGATAGATTTACTAGGCGTGAAACTAGTGATTTTTTGAATTTTGAAGTATATTGTTAGAAGAATACCGCGTTCACGTAGCGATGTGCAGCGCCTTCCGGAAATTCTCGCAGTTGTGTTGTGTTGACGTGTCACGTAAAGCTAGTGAGAGTGTGTGGGGGCGTAGTGTTTTCATGCCATTTCTGTTATTTTATAGGCAGACGCGAGGTAGTGACTAGTCAGAGAGAGGGTATGCTTAGAGATAAGGGCTAGGGTTCCATAGTGTGAGTTGCAACCCGCCTGAGAGCAGTGCTTAGAGGCAAGGGCTAGGGTTCCACAGTGTGAGTCCTAGGGTAGCCCGCCTGAGAGCACCACACCATGAGAGACAGGTGAGAGGATATTTCCCACAGGTTTTTCGTTGAGGGTGTGAAGCCCGTATTAGAGAGTTCTGCCGAGAGGAGAGAGTATTCCTGCCTTTTAATTATTGTTAGGTTGAGCACATAGAGTTGAAAAAGAACCTGGATAGGCAGTAGGACAGAGTGCTCCTAGTAGCATCGATAGTCGACAGTGTCTACAGTGTTTTCGTGCCATAGCGTCATTTGTTGTTTGTTGTATCACTTGTTTTGTATTATGTGTAAGCTCACTGCTTGTGCACGATTTGTTTTACTCTTATCCCTTTTATATGGCACTTATGCTTGGTTTTGATGGAGTATTTGCGTGATAACTGCGTCATATCTTGTTTGTTGTTGTTGTTTATGCTAATGGCTTCATGACCATACACACATATATTTTTACCACCTTTAGCAAGTATAGGAGGTAAAAAGGGGGGT
>WBZZ01004852.1:87500-119175 GCA_019918135.1 Paulinella micropora | reverse complement strand
TTTGTCGACCCGGATGTGCCAGTAAGGGGCAGTTATGGGCTGCGACATATATAAAGCGCCTCAACTTCTCTGGTACCCAGAGAGTCCATTTGTCAGGCTGTGATGCAAATTTGCCATGCTGGCCCTTGTACCACAATAGCCCATCTCTCCACGCCATCTCCTTCATCTGATCTTTGATCTGTGGAGTCTTTTTAAGCTCATTAGGGTTCTTGTATAACGTTATGAGCTCCTTGAACTCCGATCCGTCGCCTGTTGCTGCCTCCACGCGGTAGGCGAGGCGATATGAATAGTACCGTCCTCCAACCTTACTCCTACCCTTTCCGGGTCTTCATCAAGCTCGCTTCGATTTTCCTGTGGAGGTTCAGTACAGACCTCAGTCGTCTCCTCCTCTTCTTTTATATTCGCCTTCGCGTTCTCGTATGCCTCATAAGACCACTCAGCGTCTTCGAGAACATGCGCCTCACAGCATATGCCATGCTCCGGGCCTTGAGGACTATATCGTAGACCCGTGCGGTCATAACGAACGCCTCTTGCCATCTGCATCGCCTCTATGTGGCTCACCTCGTATACCTTGTCCGTGGACAGGTCCATCATCTCCACTGATGATACGAGAGCCGACACCTCCGACTGAAACTCTAGCCTGGAAAGGCTATCAGCGACTACGTTTCGCTTTCCCGGTAAGTAGACCATCGTGAAATTGAAACATGACAAGAAAGCTTGCCACCGCGCCAAACGGCCGGTTTGTTCATGATTCATCAACCAAAGAAGGTTGTGATGATCGGTCCTAACCGTGAATAGAGGTCCTCCCCACAAGTATTCTCTGAGCCTCTTAAGAGCCCATACTACTGCCAACGCCTCCCTCTGTCGCGTGCAGTAATTTCGCTCCGCCGCACACAGCTTTCTACTAATAAACATGATCGGGCGCAACTTTTTCTCCTCATCTTCCTGTTGCAGCACCGCGCCAATCGCAAACTTAGATGCATCCGTGTCGACTACGAACGGCTTCGTAAAGTCGGGCATCATAAGTACTAATCCGCCGTCCTTGGGATCTTTTAAATGAGATCTTTGAGCGTATTAAACGCCTGCAAAGCCTCCTCATCCCACTTCTCAAAGTCTCCAAAATCAATCATCTTCTCCAGCTTAGCCCGAGTTGCACCCCAATCGGGTATGAACTGGCTGTAGTACTGTGCCATCGCAAGAAAAGAGTGTAACTCTGTGCGATTCTTTGGCAACTGTCTACTCATGATCTCCTCCCTCTTCTCGCGCGATATCGAGACCCTATTATGAGAAATCTCGTAACCCAAATACGTCACACTTGTCCTGGCAAGCTGACATTTCTTTAGGTTGCATTTCAGGCCAAATGCTCCGATGCGCCTGAAGACATCTGACAAGTGATCGATATGCTCTTCCATTGTGTTAGAGTATACGATGATGTCATCGATGTAACAAAATGCATATTCTCCCGCCTTCTGTCCTCTCCTTCTCATAAAACCATCCTCCGACTGGTCGTCATATTGACCGCTCAACATCTTCTGCATCGCCTTCTGAAAGAGCCCCGGGGCCTGTTTGAGTCCCATTGGAAGCACCTTCCACTGGTATATTTCCATACCCACAACGAATGCAGTCAGCCATCTGGATTTCTCGTCCAGTGGTATCTGCCAGAAGCCGTTCTTAAGGTCAATGACCGAATAGAATTTAGCATTCCGCAGCACCCTTCTGCCTTCTTCTAAGGTCGGCAGAGGATTTCTCTCTTCCTCTAGCACCTTATTCACACGGGCATAATTGATCGTCAAGCGCCATTCTCCTCCTGGCTTAGGGACGATTTTCGGTTGAGAGACAATTGGAGATGTAGATCTCTCAATAAAGTCCTCATCGAGCAACTGTCTCACATTCTCCTCCGCTATTTTTGCCTCATGTATGCTCAAATTTGCCCTCCGTGGTGCCGGAGATGGCTCCGCACCCGGTATCTTGTAAATGACAGCAGTGAAGTCATCCGACTTTACACCACCTGCCCGAGGAGGGTCGAAAATTTCTCTGTACGCCTCCATCTTAGCTTTGAGAAACGCCTTCTCTCTCTCCGAACCCACTCCTTCTTCTAAAATTTTCCGCGCCGCCGCTTGGAAATCTTCCTCCGACATCTTCTTATGCTCCTTGAGGGGCGCTAAGTCCTCCTCCAAACTCAAATCTTCCTCGGACAAATCGTCTAGTCCCGTTCTTTCATACGTGACTGTGTCCGGCTCATCATCATGACCCAGCCCGACAAGCATATCAATAAGGTTCGCGTATTGTATCGGAGCCTTACGGGTGTAGAAACCATCAAAGCATGTGAAAGCTTGAGGTATCAATTTCAACTTGTCCTGGGCTCTGAGCTTTTGCTTGTATGCACTGCTCTGCTCCCGAGACCCGAGTCGACAAGCCACCACTAACTGTTGCTTGCGAGAAGGAACAGGTATAGGATGATCAATAAGCCGGTCCCTTATCTCCTGTGCCCAGATCGCCTTCTCATTGTATGGCAGAATGACAGTATACGGCTTGTTACTCTCAAATAGAGTCCGTAGACACTTTTTCACTTCAGTTAATGAGCGCGGCCAGGTAGGCACATCGCCCCAAAAGTTCGTGATAAAAGTTTTAATGTCATCCGCTGGAGTATCGGGGATACGCCCCTTCCTCCTTGGCACAAACGCCTCTCTCTTCTCATCTGACACCTTCGCATGGTAACAGTAGCCATTAGTAATATGGACATCTGCCCCGCCACCTTCTGCGAATCTGGCCAACGACGGGCACTGTTTCGCAACACATATTATCTCCTCATTACGCGCTACGACTAAGTCATCAATAGACTTTCTGTCCCATGCGGGAATCGTAACCGTATACGCCTGCATCTCCGTCTCCCAATTGTCGGTCCAGGTCAGTTCCTCCGGCACTGTGACATAGGGGTGTACATAGGCTTCAGTTGCCTCATGTACGAAGGCCAACTTTTTCCTCTCCGTTGCTAGACTCAGCTCAAAAGCCTCGTATGAGTCAGTAGCAGTCATCGGATTAATATCCTCCTCCTCTCCATTCTTCACTCCATAAATCACCCGCCGTGCGGCGCAATCGATCACAGCCCCCATCGTAGCCAATTGGTCATACGACAGCAGGATTGAACCGTGGTAATCGGGGACAACATAGAGGTCCGCACGATATACTCGACCGGATTTCAATTTGAAAATTAATGTGACGATGCCCGTAATTTCCGTACGGCTGCCTACCCCTTTTAGGGTCCCCTTTGTTTTTCTAATGTTTTTGTCCACCCATGTCCGGTGACTATTCAAAAACTTCTGGCCGACAATATTAATATTCGCCATCGTATCATTACCAACTTTTAATGTGGTTTGTAAAGTTTCACAAAAGAGGTCAGTGTAGCATAGCGCGTCTGGTCTATGTAAACTAGCCGCTAGCACATGAATTTTTCGTTCTAGGGTTTTGAGTCTAAGCTCAAGTTCCTTGTCCTCTTCTCGTTCTCCCCCTTTTCCGCCAACTTAACTTCTTGAGTCTCCGGGGCTTCCGGTATCTCGAGTGTCTTTTGGACAGAGTCTGGTACACCGAGTGTACTCGTGTCTATAGCAGAGACTATTGAGTCCTTTGGCGGGGGTACGGTCCGCTGCTTCTTCGTAGGAGAGACCTAGCCTTTGGTTTCGGCTTCCTCTCCTCCATCGCCTTCTTCGCCTTCCTATTCGCATCATTTATCATATTAGCTCTCGAAGGATGAACTAGCAAGTGCTTACCTTGAGGCTTGTGAGGCTGTGTGCCTTCACCTTCACGTCTGGGAGGAACGGAACCGTTCGTATCCTGTTCATCAACAGTAGGCATAACTGTGACTGTCGGATTAAAAAGAACAGTTTTTATCTCCTTCTCTCTCTTCTTTTCCTCTCTCTTCTCCTCCCGTCAGTCTACGACGACAACACGCTCACCTGAGCCGGTGTCTTCGTCTTGACGTCCCCCTCCGTAGCGGTATAAGCTTGCTGGGGGTAGTTGGAGCTGGAACTGGTGCTATAATTCCAGTATCCGTGTCCTCTGGGAGGGCGCGCTGGGGTCCGTCCTCCCCTTCCACGAAAGCCTCGTCCTCGTGGTGCCGCCCCTCTTGGTGTCCCTCGGGACCCTCGTGACGATCCTCTCGTCTCTCCTCCTCCTCTAGTCGGCGCCTTTGATCGGCCCGATGTCTCTCTCTTCTCCCTTCTCTTCATTCTGTCAAGGAAGTAAATGATGGCCTCCCGGAACTCCGCATCCGAGACCATATTCGCATTCCACCTCCCCTCCTCCAACTCCTTCTTGTACATGGCGTACATGGTCTTTTTCATGCCTTCGAGCTCTCTAAGGAAAAGATTTCGCTGCCTATCATCAAGAGAGTCGTGGCTGAAGAGGCAATTGCCTACTCCTTTCTGTGCCTCATGCTTGCACGCCATGTATGAAAAATAGCGGTAGCACGGCGTCGGCTCATCATCTCTCCCCCTCTTCAGACCTGCCGTTCGAGTTGCATGTGCTGCTTGAGCACCTCCAACCCCCTGTGTCGCGGCACTGGAGAATGACTCGGTGGCCGTGTCCAATTCGGAACACGCGTCGAGCACCTCCTTGAACAGGTCGCCCGGCGGAGTAGCCGCTACAGTCCTCTCGTATATATTCGTTTCTAAAAAATCCGCCGTCTTCACCGCCGTGAAGGTCGGACAGGACTGTATGATCCTTGCGAGCTTGCTCGGGTGTCGTGTACACAAAGCACTCAGGAAGTACAAAATGATAGACTTCCGGCTATAAAAGAGCCCGTACTTGGCGCTGACCTCAGTGAGGATCGCTGCCAACCTCGTGCCAATGCCCAGCCCTTCGTTCACCTCTTGAAGAATCTCAAACCCAATCAAAGTACCAGTGCACAGGTGCTGATACCCATGAGTTTTAAAGTATTGCAAGAGGACGGCAACTGGCACCGTGCATTGCAGGTCTGAGGCTGCTCTCCTAGCCGCCACCTCTACCGCTCTCATCGCCTTGTACTCCCCAACATCAAACCCTTGTGTGATGATTGATGGGTCCAACAAGGTGTACAACGCCTCATACTCCTGTGTTTCGTCCGTTGGATGCTGCTTCATACAAGCATCAATTCTTCTGAGCTTGTCTCGAAGGTTCGCATCCGTGTCCTTCTGACTCGCTGTCTCTGCATACAGCGTCAGAGCAGTGGCATCGGACTTTGTATATTTTTGGAAGGCCTGTATGATAGCCTGTTTGTCCTTTTTGTCATTACTGTTGACAATAACAGTGGTAGGCGCTGAGCTAGTCGCAGGGGCCGAAGGGGCTGTGTGGGCTGACGGGGCGGAGCGGCCCGAGGGAGCCATATAAGATCCAGAGGAATATTTCGGTCCCTTTGTTCCCGCCGCCTTGGCTAATGCAATCTTTGCCTCCATCTCCTTCTTTTCTTTCTCAGCCGCTAGCTCTTTGATATACAGCTCTTGGGCATGATGAAAAAAAGACAGGATCTCAGCTGCCTTCCGAAGGAACAAGGCCTTCTCCGCCAACTCCTTCTCTCCCGCTTTATTGGTGGGGGGTGGTGCGGCCGTCCCCTCCAAGATCGTATGATCCTTCGTGAAGACCCACCTCTTCCATGCGTCATCCTTCACCAAGGCCGCATGCAGCTTCTTCATCCTCGTCACCCCTCCAGCTTCGCCTTCTATTTCCCTCAGGGCCGGGTGAAGGTCCCTGCCAAACTGGGTGTGTTGGAGTTTACCCAGGTCCACTAGCTTGGCCTCCATAAGTTTCAGAGACACATCCATGACATTGATCTGTCCTTTTGGATTCCTGAACTTAAACTCCTTTTCCACTCTCTTTATTGAATCAATGTCCTGACCAGGATCGAGCAACCTAGCCAGTGCTCTTGTGTTCCATGGCAGCACAGTCTTTCCAGTCTGGTACTCAAAGAGTATAGCACACTCAAACACTGTCCATGAGAGGTCGAGTAGCTCCAGTAAAGACATATTGTCCCCAAATGAGACATGTTGCACCTGTAACTGTGCACCGTCGTCTCTGAGGAATTCTGCGAGAGGCAGAGCTTGCCTTGGGAGAGGGTAACAGATGTCCTCCTTCTTCAAGGGTTGTCCCCATCGCATTTCTTGGGGAATGTATAGCCATTTATAGGCCTCATCCTTCCCTTTCTTCTCCTCAAACTCCTTCTTACTTAGTTTGCCATATTCGGCCACAAACCTCGCTTCCTCTCCTCCCTTCTGCTCCTCCTCGACTTCCTCTGCTCCTCCTGTGTCAAAGGAAGGCGCAGTAAAAAATTGATTCTCTGCTCCTCCTGTGTCAAAGGAAGGTGCCAGATCTCCTCCTTCTGCATGAGAGTCAACGAACTCCTCTTCGTTTCCTGGGGTTCGCTCACTCTCCCCCCCTCCTTCCTGCCAGTCTTCAGACCTAGTAGACATGGATGCTGAAGGAATACGGATAAGACAGAGTTGTTTCTACCCAGTAATTGCTCTGTTCGTCTATGAGGAACGAATAGAGAGAAAAAACGAAAAGACAGTATAGAGAGAGAGCGTCTCACCTCTATGTCTTATGTTTTTTTTTTTTTTTTTTTTTTTTTTTTTTTTTTTTTTTTTTTTTTTTGTGAGAAAGAAGTAATCTGTACGACTTTCTCTGAAAATTTGATCTCCTTCCTCTCTTTTCTTTTTCTCTTTTTGTTGTTGTATCTGTTATGAGGTACGAGGACCTATGCACAGATAATGTCAAAGAGGCTAGAGAAGCACTCCTTGAGAAGTCGACTTGTCGTCTGACACTTGTTCAGACCTATTGTCGAAAGACAGTCAGAGATTTGCAAAAATACTCTGATGTGTGTGGTTTGAGAGGCAACAAAGTGCACAGACTTGAAAGGTAGAGTACTACGCTCGTGTCCTTCAAGTTTGTTTGTATCTGTGAGTGTTTGTTTGTACGTCTGTTGACCTACTCTGTCTCTGTCTCAAGAGAGAACAAAAGAACAGCTACGAGGTCTGGTGTCTGGCCTCCTTGTGAGGACACAGATACAGGCTGTGGAGAGGGTACTGAGACACCTACTCACAAACGCCTAGACGTCTAGTTTTGCAAAAAGAGCTGTGTGGGGATGTGCTGGAGTATTTGTTTCTTGGAACACCTACTCAGAAGAGATAGGTCTGTCCAATTTTTCTTTCTGCTGTTCCAAAAACAAGCCAGAAAAGAAATCAGCCTTGTGCTGGTGACTCCAATGTTACAATCCCCGAAGATAGCTCAATAAAAAGTCGGTAATACAACCAGACACAAATCCCCAAAAGAGAATGATGTCTCGTTATATTAGCTCAGTGAAGCCGAAAAGAAAACGGCAACAGACCACGGTTAAAATGGCATTAGGTCAAATCCTGCCAAACGATATTGAAAATAATGGGAAAAAACTAGGTGCACCTGACACCAGAAAAGGGTACTTTTTACCGGCTATCCGGGGGGTGATGCCTGCACTGGTAAAGGGAAATAAATTGATCTGTTAACTGCAGTAGAAAAAGTAACAACTACAAGTTATTGTATGACGGTTGATAAATAATGGAAAAATGAAGTAACGGAACGTTGTAATGTACTACTAATACCCGTTACTCCACCTAGACAATTTACCGGTAATTTGGATAGTCTTAGTCATAGGCAGGTTCATAGGCCGGACAGTTATTAATACCTTTATTACTGACAAGGACACTTTCTAGAGTATTCGCGAATCATAGTCTGGAATGCCTAGAATCAAATGAGTATTACCATTCTGTAAAGGTCATAACATAATAAATTTGTGTGACCCAAAGTCATTAAAAGTTTTTTCTTCGGTTATCAGGCTATACCCTTAGCGGGGTAGCTTCCCTAAACTCTGCGTTTGAGTGATAGATTACTTTGGTTATGAGCCTTGTCAAGGAGGCAAGCGTGCCAAAGCACGTATTGAGTCAAGTGCCCATATTCGAGGGCAACGACCAAAGCTTTTGGCCTTGGTCAAGCAAGTTTCAGAAGCACATGCAGGGGATATCTGTCCACGTGGCAGAGATGGTATCTGTGGCATTAGCCGACCCAGCTAAAGCCAAAAGGGATTTTCCTTACGACGAAGCAAGGGCTAAGACGGCAGAAGACTTAGAAGAGCCCGACACGCCCATAAGTGATAGTGAGGAAGATGAAGAGTCAGACACCTCTCAGAGAGGAAGACAGAGACCCCAGACAAAGAAAGAAGATATCAAACAGCCAGAAGGTTGGGATAAAATGACAGCAGAACAAAAGAGAGAGTGGAAGAGAAAGAAGCAAGGAAAAAGAAAAGACAAAGTATGAAACAACACACAAGAAGAAAGACAGCTATCCGCAAAGAGAAGAAATATTATGAAAGGATGAAAACTTTGCAGTTATGTCTGTCTGTGGCTTTTTCCAAAGACAATGTATCTAATTTCCTGCGAACACAGAAGACGAAAGGACCCATTGAAGAGTTGATAGTAGTAAGAGATCAATGGGGAGGCATTTCCGGAGCAGGTAGGTACATGTTAGAGGAAGTGTTTGAGAGAACGAGACCAAGGGCAGGTCAGAGGTATGTAGACTGGCTAAATGAATTTCTCGCAAAGAAAATCCAGCTTGAAAGTTTACGTGGGGCGCCATTTTCCGATGAGGAAGCAAAGAGAAAGCTATTTAAGAAATTGCGCTACCATCCAGCTTTCGGGGATAAATTTCAGGTGGACCACTATGATCTCCCGGCCAGACTAAGACCAAATTTCTCGGAACTATGCGAAGCATCTAGGGAAAGATGGTTAATGTGGGAAGAAAAAGAAAGACGTAACAATTTCCGTGAGAGAAAAACTCAAATTCGCAAAGACAACAACAAGAAATCTCGGGATGGCAAGCAGCGGCAAGAGACCAATCTCCTGATGGATAATAAAGGGAAAAGGGGAGACAATAAACCGGGACCAAAGACAGCTCCAAACTGGACGCTCAAAGTCACGTGTTTCGGATGTGATGCCAAAGGCCATACCATGAGATATTGTCCGGTGATTTCGGAAAAGTTCCGCAAAGAAGGAAAATTAAAACGGAATCAAACGGAAGACAAAGGCACGGAACAAGAAAAGAACGAACAAAAGAACAATTACAAAAACAAAAAGAAACCCTTTCATAAGAAAAAGAAAGCACTCACTTTGATAACAACCGGCAACGACAAAAACGATGACGAACAAATGACTCTGATACAAACGTTGCTTTAATCCATATGGGGAACACTTATGATAAGAGCGATGATGATGAGGAAGAAAGAGAAAGAGATGACGAGCAACCAAGCTCACCTCATCACAAATCTACAAGTCCCCAAGCCCTTTTGAACGATACAAAGACTACACCTAGGGTAGGGAATAGACGTAGTGAGAGTGGAGAAGGACGGGAAGTGCGGTTAGTATCGGCCACCCTACGAGGTCCCTCCTCACTACGGGGAGAAGGCAAGGAAGAGCGGTTAGTATCCGCCACCCCACGATGTTCCCCAGTCACCCCTAACCCTAACGAAACTCCTTTGAGGCTTGAGAGTTCTTACGGAGTCACGCCTGACACAAAATGTGCCGGAATAAACAGACGCAGAAAACCGTGTAATGTTTCCGTTGAAAAATCAAAAGGAAAAGGAATATACGCAAATCACGCGAAACGATTATCTTATGCGAGGTACTGCGGATATCATGCCACACAAGACCCAGATTATCCGGAGTTGGATTTGTCGGTAAGTCCCGTGTTGCGTCCCCCCAAATCTCCTTACTACCCAGACGAACGAGGTCTTAAAGCTGCGGCATTGGAAAAGTCTCATAAAATTACGCAAAGACTCGTTTTCGGGGAATTTGAAACTTTACTTGACACCAAAATTTCCACAAGTCCACAAGTCTCGCAAAATATTCCGCAACAACCACGCAAACATAATCCATTTTCTAGTCTGCGGACCGGCCAGAGCAGAGAAGGGAGAGAAGAGAGTGGAGTGGATGAGGGAGAGCAACGACTTGGGCCCACTTCTGTCAACAAGTTTGGCAACCAAATAGGTCCCACCTCACGACAACTCCAAATCTCTAGTTCTAGACCAATCACAGCACTCCCACCAACACAGACAACAAACACGCAACCCATCAACCCTCCCGTCATAACCTTCAAAGATATAAATGAAATAGCTAAAACGTTGATGAATGAGTGCATGAGGGGAATGAATGGAGAAGTGATGCGTGTCGTGAGTGGCGAGCTAGAGAGAGATGACTTTTTGACTGACATAGTAAGAGCAATAGAAGGAGTGTACTTGCAGAGAGCAGTCAGACAGAGTCCCATCACTACACCTCCACAACTCACAGAAGAGGGACAAGGTGAGGGTAGAGGAGTCTCTGAGGGTGAACTAGAAACAGAGACAGAGACAGAAGGAGAGACAGAGCATGTACTGATACATGTGAGAAAAAGAGTGATGAAAAAGAGAGACATGACAGTACAGGATAGTGGAGCAAGCACAGACATATCATGCAGAGAAGACAGATTGACGGATGTCGATGAGATAGACCCGGTAGAACTACTGACAGGTAATGGAGAAAGGGAGTTGAGTAAGTCAGGAAGAGCTAGGCTGACTGTGATAGATGGGAAAGGAAGGCCTAGAGCAGTAGAAAAGAAGATGTTACTCGACACTACCTTACCAGTTAGCATAGTCTCTACAGGACAGATGGACCACAGACACAACAGATCAGTCATCCACCAAAACGGACAGTTAGTAATACTCAAACACCCCATCCACATTAACGAGAGTGACATATTAGTAAGGGGAAGATTAACTAAGAGTATGATATATAGATGGGATGACGAATATGATGAACCATTGAAAGTCAACGAAAGATATGATCCTTTCGCAACAAGGGGGTAGAAGGGGAGGGAAGCCCCACAAATAAGAACAAAAACAAGACAAGTAAGCATGAAGTAAATAAGAGAGAGAAAGAATTACACGTAGATATAGTATTATATGAAGCTTACCCCAGAAAGTCAGACAAACCTAGAAAGATAGGAATCAAGCTTTTTCACTATGCCTGTGGGCATTATGGGTTAACAAAGATGCGCCTATTGGCAAAAATCTTGAACATTAAGTTAGTTGGTGACGAGATCGATGTGAGATTTTGCGAATCTTGCATGATAGGAAAGTCTAAACGTTTGCCACGTTTTGCAGTTAATACAATAGAAAGAGCCCAAAAGCCAGGTATAATTCTACACATAGACACATCAGGACCGTGGGCAACTAGATCAATAGGTGGTAAACGGTATAAATTTTCGGTCACCGACGACTACTCACTGTTCATTCTTGACTTTTATTTAGCCCATAAGAATGAGTTTGTAGATTGCTTAAAACAAGCTGTAGCCTTTTATGAGAGACAGACAGGAAACAAAGTAAAGGAAATTCGCGCAGATCAAGAATTCCATATTCCGGAGGAAGTCATTAAGTGGTGGAAAAATATTCGCTTTATTTGGAAAACCTCCGCGACAAACGATAAAGACGGGAATCCTATTGCGGAAAAAGTGAATGATATTACGGCGGGGCCTGCACGAGCAATGAGATATCACGCTAAATTACCGCCGCAATTCTGGGCAGAATTAGAACACGCAGCAACAACCATTCACAACATACTACCGGCAATTCACGGGGAACGCAAAGGAATTTCGCCTTATGAGCAGCTGTTAGGTAGAAAACCAACATTCTTTCATTTAAAACCAATAGGATGTATGGGTGTGTTACATATACCTAAGACTAAAGTACGGAAGGGAGAGTACAGAGGGGAAAAGGTGATGCTAGTAGGATAGGATCTATTTCGGGAACTATACCGCGTATGGGATGGTAAGAAGATAATTTCCGGAGTGAGAGATGTGAGATTTAATATTCACAAAATCGGTAAACAAGCTCATCCTCCTAAACTAGTGTCGTGGGATAATGATGACTCTGAGGGGGAGAATGAGAATGAGAGCGAGCAACCACACACATCTCCACAAGCGTCACCACCCCAATCACCACCCCAATCACCACCTCAATCACCTAAGTCACCGCACAACGTCAACAACGACCACCCAACAACACACTTTGATGAAGTTGAGGGGGAGACAGAGAATGTTAATATCGATGCGAATGAGAATGAGCATGAAAATGAGCATGTGGAGAGGAATACATTGGATCACAAACATACACGCCTACACACAAGTCCAGAGCCACATTATCCACAACAATTACCCCCAGAGCACAAGATCAAGCCACAAGAGCATACGAATGAACAAGATCCAACAGATCCACTAAAAATACATGAAAGAAGAGCATACGAAGAAAAATCACCACCATCTAAGGGATTAACGTGGGAGCAGAGTCAGAGAGTAACGGAGAGTAACATAATCCCCGGTAAAAGGCAGCGCAAGGCAGTAGAGAGATTTACCCCTAGCAATGAGCCCAAGAGAGAAAAGAGCGAGGCTCAAGAGCTAATAGGTAAGGTAGTAAGAGTGCCCGCGCGTGCATGGGGAGATGGATGGGCGAAGAAAAAGTACGGTGAGGGATGGGAGAGCATAGTACGAGTAGGGGTAGTCAGCAGAGTGAGTGACCCCAGAGATAGACTCGTAGTAAGAGACAGACCTCAGCCCACCCACATAGTTAAGTTTGAAGACGAAGAAGAACGGATGTTGAATTCGGAAATCCTCAAATACTCCGTGAAAGATCCCGAATACCCGTTACAAAGTCCCGCTAATATGTTTTTATGCGATGACCTTATGGTGGCAGATGAGATTCGTGATTTTTATTTGTATGTAGATATCAGAGTACCCAAAGATGTCATAGAGGAAGGTTTGACAGCTAAAGATGTTTTAGAGGGTATGAAAACAGAGCTAAAAGCTCTTCAATCCTTTAACACATACACATGGGTACCCCATAAGGAGGCAAGCAAGGCAGGAGTTAGTAAGATAGTTAGATTGACATGGGTTCACAAAGTAAAATTAGATGAGAACGGGAAAAAGTTCATAAAGTCTCGTTTAGCTTTACGGGGAGATATGTTAGAACCCGGTGTTAGCTATAACCCAGATCAGCTCTGTGTTCCTTGCGCCGCGCACCATTCACTTTTATTTCTCGCCAAACTAGCTGCCTGGCACAAACACAAACTATACGGCATAGATTTTAAAAATGCATACCTAAATGCTCGTATGAATGACCCTGTTTATGCATATGCGCCAGAGAGTGTAGACAGAGAAGGGCATGAGGGGATGATATGGCGTATAGATGGTGCTTTATATGGTGCACCACAGGCAGGAAGAAGATGGTATGAGATATTAGCACCCAAGTTAGAGGAGCTAGGTTTTAGGTTGCTAGATTCAGACTTATGTATGTTTGTAGAAAATGATAAAGCTTTGAGAGAGGCGATAGTAGGAATATTTCATGTTGATGACTTGTTGTTCACCGCACCAAACAAACAAGCATATGAGCGTTTTGCGTCCGCATTAGAAAAACATTTCCCGCTCAAAAGACTCGGTATTGCCCGTGAATTCAAAGGAATAGAGATAAAGCAATCGAACGGGAAAATAATTTTGCATCAGCGAAAATATCAGCAGCAGATACTAAAAGAGGTAGGCTACGATTCTGCTAAACCCGTTAGTACTCCAGCGCAAGAACATTTCACGGAACCGATGTCGGAATCAGCTAGCTTGCGAAAATTTTCAATTCCTAGTCTAGTTGGTCGTTTGCTATTTCTCGCAAAGATGACAAGACCCGATATAGAACAAGCACTAAATTCGGCAAGTGTCATGCAAACTATCGATAAGGGAATAACTTATGCGATGTTAGGCAGAATCTTTCGTTATTAGTTAACTCTTATCGAGGTTTAGCTTACCATGAGCCTAAGTCAGAGCAAGAAGGGCAAACATATCCAAAACTTTCCATGTGGCCCGACGCGGCTCACAAAGTTTGTAAGAAAACAGGGAAGTCCCGCACTGGATTCGTGATCCTATGGGGCAGCGATCCAGTTGCATGGTTATCAAAGCGACAGAGTCGCATCGCCCTGAGTTCCAATGATGCTGAAATATTTGCAGCAACTGAGTGCATTAGAGAGGGACTTGCACTAAAACACATTACACAAGAACTAAACATAGCCCAAAAGAGCCCGATAGAATTATTCGAGGATAACTCTCAAACAGTCTTAGCGGCAGAGAGGGGTATGTCAGGTAATAGAACTAAACACTTACCTTTAGAATTACACTTTATGCACCACCTACAGAGAGACGGTGAGATTAAGTTTGTAAAAGTAGGTACGAAGAAGCAGATAGGTGATGTAATGACAAAATATTTACCGAAAGAACAATTCGAGTATTTACTTAACAAATTTACGGTAAAGCTCAAGTAATTTCGGGATTTGCGTGTCCACTCACCTATATTTGCTTTGAGTGTTTTGTGCAGTTTGTTGCTTGTTGCAGCAGCTTTGTTTTGCGCAGGGGTCAAGAGCCGTCGAGCCGAGGCTGGGTAGCCGACTGCCACGCGAGGCCGGCAGCCGCGAGGCTTTCCCTGGCTAACTTAGCAATTTAAATTCTTTCTATCATTCTTTCTGTCCTAGAATAGGAAATCTAATTTTTTTTTTTTTTTGCTACCCTCTACGGGAAGCGCTTGCAAATTTTTGAACACATACATACTTCATACATGTTACTGCATGACCACATATATACATACATAGAGGATGTGATGTAAATGGGAGTTGATATTTAACCTTCGGGTAACCCATAGATCCTCAACACTATTTTTTTTATATTTACACACTAATATAGCCTATGACTTGCGACTAAGGGGGAGCGTTGTAATGTACTACTAATACCCGTTACTCCACCTAGACAATTTACCGGTAATTTGGATAGTCTTAGTCATAGGCAGGTTCATAGGCCGGACAGTTATTAATACCTTTATTACTGACAAGGACACTTTCTAGAGTATTCGCGAATCATAGTCTGGAATGCCTAGAATCAAATGAGTATTACCATTCTGTAAAGGTCATAACATCATAAATTTGTGTGACCCAAAGTCATTAAAAGTCTTTTCTTCGGTTATCAGGCTATACCCTTAGCGGGGTAGCTTCCCTAAACTCTGCGTTTGAGTGATAGATTACTTTGCGGAACTAACTTGAAATCTTAGGAAGTTAGTCAGGGGGATGGGATTAATACAACCGGAAAATACATTAGTTAATAATGATAGTTATGGTTCATAGTGTGGGAAAAGTAGTAATTACTTGTGTGGGTGGCAGTGGCCCGGTGGCGCAAATGCCAATATGTCACGTTTGGACACCTGAAATTTTTGCTTAGAGACCTGCATGAGCCTGGTTGTTTCGTTCGTTTGGCGTGCTTTTGTCTGTGTTAATTGATTGTCCTATTAAAGGACTCTTGGAGCTGGTTATTTAGTCAACCGGTGACGCCTGGGAAACGTTAAACCGACTTCTAATATTGCAAATACTGTTCAACTTCTTCAGGGTTGTGAGCCTTGTACGTGTGGAAGCGCAGCAAAATCACAGAATTGATCCAGGGGAAAGGCTTGTACGGTCTGTGTCACACCCAAGAGTGACACAGCAGAAGGGAAGTCCATCCCAGCTGTGTTTCGGAACCACTGCGTAAACCGTTGTGGTTGAACAGGAGGTAGAGCTCTACGGAGGTCAAGCTACCGACAGGAGGCAAGAGCGAGCCTTCGGGTCAGAAGGACATCTACAGGAACGGTTTTGGGGTTTGGACCACAAAACCCCACCATCAGGCAAGCCCAGAAACTAGTCTAGGGGTGCTTGAGGCTCGCAGGAGTGTTGGTGGGTGCAGGGTAGCTACCTGCTTAAGGAAAACCAACAGAAAAGGCCAACAGGGGATTGCTGCAAGGAGGCAGTCTGCAACATACTCTTAGGGGGGAATTTGCAGAGGGAGTGTCCGCCAGTCAGACACAAACAACAGACAGAGGACAAACACCTTTCTGGAGTGTAGAGGTGACTTTCGATGTCTGAAAAACAGGAAAATAGAAAGGAGGGGTCAAACATACCTTGCTATAGCGGTAGGGAAGACTGGGAAGACTTCCAACGAAGCCTAATGTTAGAGGCAGTAAGAAAAGACCTTAAGGGAGGATTTGAGGACCTCAAAGGACATAAGTTGGAGGTGCATCGTGCTAACCTCAGAAGGTTGCATATGGCTGGCAAGACAGTGCCGGAATATATGAGGCTGTGGGAGAAATATGCTAGAAAGACAATCATGGCAGCAGCAAGCAGCAGCATTGCAGGTGGACAACTAAACAGTGCATTAGGGCTGCAGGAGAGTCAAAGCACGGAGGAGGAGGAAGAGCTCATGCCAAGCGTAGAGGATGGATACGAGCAAGCAGAGGAGAGCTCAGAAGAAGAAGACTCTGATGAGTCAGAAGAGCAAGACGAGAACAACGACAGTGCCACTAGACGTGAATCTGCATCAAGGAAGTATGAGGAGGAGCGAAAGGAAAGAATGGCCACATCTCGTTCTCGATCGTCGTCTCTTCCAAGCATGACTGGCAGTGCAGATGGAAGTGGAAACCAAGGAGCAAAAGGACTGTCTACGCCTTCCCCAGCTACGGCAACTGCAACAGCAAAGAAGAGGAGTACTAAGGTGCTCAAGCAAAAGCGCAGAGACATGCAGCTAGTGACAAGCTATGATGCCAGCTTGGCGGTGGCTGTGAGAGAGAAGATTCACGCTCATCTACAACTATTTGCTAGGTGAGGCAAAGAGGCTGGTAACAGACTTGGGATGGAACGCCGGAATTTGGACAATAGCCAGATGCCATGTGGAAAAGGCTGAAGGACCGGTATGGAAAAGGAAACCCTATTGACCTGCTTGAAAAGCAGAGAAAGATGGCTAGGTGGGAGTTCAATTCCTCTACCCAGTACGAAGGTCAGATTGCCGAGTTTGAGACGGTAAGGGAACAGCTGTCAAAGAAGGGGCATCACCCTTCCGACCTGAGCTTTGAACAAATCATTCGTGATGCCATCATGGGCCCGGAGATGCGGGACAGGGAAGTCCAAAATGACTGGAAGCAGTGGCTGCTGGCTGCTGACTTTGAGAAGGAAAAACAGTCATGGGACGTGCATCAATGGTGGCAGGAGCTAAAAAAGAAGGCAAAGGACATTGAGTTGCAAAAGGAGAGAGAAAGGCAAACAAGAAGGCGAAAGCGAATGCAGCTAAGATAGAAAAGAGGAAGCACTTCTCTACCCCATGCACTAAGTCTTACTTCAAGAAAGGGAAGTGCAAGAAGGGAGGAGATTGTCTATACCTTGATTTGAATGACAAGTTGAAGGGGGTTTGCTTCTCTTTAGCAAGAAAGGATATTGCCGGTTTGGAAGCAAACGCAAGTTCTCGCACACCGAAAAGGGAAAGAAGGATGGAGGGGGCACGCGGGGCAGTGACGATCAGAACGGCACTAAACGCACCCAAAAAGGGAAGAACGATAAGAACAAGAAGGAGAAAACGTGCTTCAACTGCAAGGGCAAGGGACATTATGCATCCAACTGCAAGAAATCTTGTCTGCGATGTGGCGGTGATCATCCTCTTCCTAAGTGCACCCATGGCCCTGACGGAGGGGGAGAGCAGCCCGGAGCCAAAGCCAAGGCTGACATGGTAAAGAGGAAATCCCCGGGAGCTGACAGCAGTGACAACTCAGATGTCGAGACGGATGAGAACGCAACCGTGCCTTTAGCCTGCTTCAGCAAAGGAAGGCAGCAAGGGCCTTCATGGTAAAAAGGGGTAGGAGCTCGACGGCGAGTAAGGGAAAAGAACAGCACACACCCTCGAAGAGGGTGAAGGCGGCTCCTCCGGAAGAAAGTAGTGTGCCAGTCAGCATTCCCAACCCGCAGAGCGAGGCAAAGGGACTGTTCCCGGAGGTGAGCAACTTCGAGGAGTTCAACAACTTCGTAAACGCTTTGGCTGCCCCTAGTTAGTAGGGCAAACGACACTGCGCCTACGCCGGAAGCTGAGGCTGTCGAGGAGGAAGGTGATCTAAGCGGAGCTGCCGCGCCCAATGTCAAATGCGGGTGGCCCTGCAGAGGATCCCACATACTACTCTCGATTCGAGGCAGCTGCGGAGTCTCTTCGCAATGCTGGGTATGATTACATCCCGGTACGAGTTCGTGATGGTATGGCTGACGGAGAGGCGAAGGAGATCCCAGGGTCTCTGCCGGGCCAGAATCCAAGCGAACCTAAGGGAGTAAAGAGGCCGCGACCTGGAAGAAGAAGGGCCGATTGGGAGCCGTGGCAAGACTCTATCTCTCAGGACAGCGACGAGACGGAGTCCCCTCTCTCCAGCTCGGAGGATGAAGAGGAAGCTCCGATCGCAGTGCGGCAATATCGGGACGGGGATGGTGTGACGCATGAGTTCCGGAACTATGGAGAGGGACGAGGGAGGCTGGTAACCTTCGGCGTACCAACGGGCCCGACGGAGTGGATACCTCCGTCCTGGTACCGCCACATACCAACAGGACCGCGTTTGGTGGACCAGTACATGGAATGGCAGCTAAACTGGAAGGAGTTTAGAAGGCTTCGAAATGGAGGTTTGCCTAGAGCGATGATGGTGAAGAAACCGGAAGTACACGTAAGTCCGGCACCGGGGAGGGCAAAACAACGACTACTCCTCAAACACCCGATTCCATTAATTCACTACCCGAACCTTTGAAGTACGGTGCGGAGACCTACGAGGTACCACCTCCACACCTACGTCATGAAAGATGACGAGCCCGTAGGAGTGGTGGAAGCGCGCCTGGAAGGGAGGTGCCACGGTTCAACGTTTGAAGGGATCGGTGCATGAGAACTAGGAAGGAGGCTGTGGAGTCAGAATACCAACAGGTAAGGGCTGACGCCGCTGGACTACTCACCGGGGACATGCTGCATCAAGATAAGCGAGAGCGCTATTACTTGGAGGAGAGCATTCGTGCTAAATCGCGGGAATTGGCGCTAATGCCAGCATATCGGCTGATGATCGAGATGGAGGAGCGTGGCCTCGGACACTTGGCTGGCTAAGCCGGACAAGATGGTGGAACATCTAACCCGGCAAGAAGCCCAAAGACGGGGGTTGAACTGGGACAGATCGTATGTACCCATCATATTCACATTCACTATCCTGAGGGAAGAGTCAGGGGTGCTCTACAATTGGAACATCAATCGGGACAAGGTGAAGTGGGAAGAACCGGGAATTGGGAAGAACCGGGAGTCCCTAGGAATCGGAAGGTGTACCGAGAAAGGGTGCCCTATCGCACGGTTAAGGCGGCCGTAACACAATACCGGGTAATGAAGGATCCACCCCACGGCAGGAGGTTCGACTCTGACTTGAAGCGCGTGGGACTAGTGAGGGATCAAGATCCCGTGACCCCAATAGTAGCTAAGGTCAGAAAGGCTCAGTCTCCAGTTACGAAGGAAGCAATGCCCCCGCTAACCCCGAAGGTGGAAGGAAAGACTTCCGAGACAGCGGCGACGGGCCCAGTGGAGAGACGGGGACCTGAAGCGCCCGGCCCGGGAAAGGTAAAACCGGAGATGCTGGCTACGCCTGAAGAGGCGATCGACCCGCTGGTGTACCTGGAAAACGGAAGTACCCCGTGGCGCGAACTCATGGCGGAGCTGTACGGGAGCGTCCATGAGGATTCCACTGAGGTGCTGGAAGAGTCAGAAGATTCAAAGGACCCCGGAAGAGGGGATGACACGGTGTCATTGGTGACACAAGTTCGAGCGGCGGCGCCGTACGACACCCCAAAGGCTCAGAAGTTCAAGGCTGAGATGGGAAGGGCGTTGGCGCACATTAAGGGACAACTAACCTCAACTAAGCCAAAGCAACTGGATCACACGCGTGATGGGGCGATGCGCACAAGGGTGCTTCGGCACCTAAGGAAGCTGGCAATGGTCCTGGCTGAGCTTTACAATGAAGACATGCGAGCCGTGGGCATCGATCAGATCGAGGAAGTGCAGCAGCTCATCACCAAAGTTGCAGATGAACGTCTATGGGGGAAAGAAGAACGCAAGGAAGGCGTACCCCTTAAAGACGCGGCGCAGGGTCAGCCCACTCCCGGCGGAGCGTCGAGCCCGGGGAAGGAACCAGTTGAGGAGGAGCTGGAGCTGGGACGGGACCTAGTAAGCGAGAAGGAAAGAATACGGCGTCTGGAAGTAATAATGGAACAGCAAAATGAGGTAAACCAGAACAGGGTGGCGTGGCCGCCCAAGTGGGGGAATGACCAAAGGGACCTACAGAATTTCGAAGTTCGATGGCAGGAATACGTAGGATTACTATACCGTTGGTCTACTTACTGGTTGGCCTTTTCCGTGCAACAAGCCGAAGTTCCCCGCGCACTGGAACCCGAAGCCCTGGAGAATAGCCGGATCTTGGCAGAAGCGCCCTAAGCCTTATTGGCTGCGGCCGCTAGTGGGAGGCGACATGCCCGAGCATGTAGTGGTCTACTCGGGGGGAGTCCAGGGGGAGCCCGAACAAGTCCCAGAAGCGGAGATGGAAGTGATCCGGATGATGCTAAACCGAGCACTGATGGGAAGGGATCAACGAAGGGCGATGCGACCGCGCAAGGTACCGGACCCCATGCTGGAGTCGGGGGCGGTATCCGACATGGCCCCGCCAAGCTACAAGGCGTTCATGAATGACGTGAGGCGTGAAGTGAAGGAGTTCAGCGCTGTGGGGGGAACCGCACGGATGGAAGCGCAGGGGAACTACCGGCTACCTACTCTGAGAGGGGATGGCCGAGACGGAAGCATGCCTCTCAAGGAGGTATGGGTAGGTGAGCATCTGACGGAGTTGCTGGTGTCGGGACCAAAACTGATGTTAGACGGCTACACTTTAGTGGCGAAAAGATTCGCCCTACATCACTAGGGCGGTGGTCCCCGACGTGAAGGAAGAAGCGAAGGACGCACTACTGTACTTCGACCATGAAAACTCGGACCGGGTGATCCGGTTTCAATCGGGCTCTACGGAAGAACAGCAAGTAGCCTTTTGGTCAACCAACAAGGTGAAAAAGAAGGAGTGGGACATGCCTTGGGGCTTCTACATCGCATCTTTCATGATCCTGCTGCCGCCAAGCTGCAAGCTATCGCTAAAGCGCAGGACGTGAAACTAGTGAACGTCAATAAGGACGTGAGCAAGGAGTGTCCGGAATGCCCGGCCGGCGGCGCTCAGAAGCCGCCCCATCGATCGAATGCGCATGGTACGCGCATGAAGGGAACGGGTGAGGGTTGGTCCGTGGACACCTCAGCCCTACTGGCGCGACCGCTACTCAACGGTGAACGGTGTCTAATGGCGATGGTGGAGGACTCCGTGGGGTACATCAACTTGGAGCTGCTAATGAACGCAGAAATGCAGCGTCAGTCTCACTGGTGGCTAGTAAGGTCTTCAAGATGAGTCGAACCCAGACGGGAAATCGGGTGAAGCAGATACGCGGCGACGGAGCTTATCGGAGATCGCAGGTGTTCAACGACCTGATCGAGAGCGTGGGAGTACGGCCACGTTATGCAGTACGAAATGACCCCAACAAGCAAGCTTTAGTCGAGGTATCGCAGAAGCATAACTGGGCGGGCGCGCGGAAGCTACTAAAGAGGGCGCAATTGCCCAACGTGTATTTGGGCTACGCTCTACTGCACGTGGACTGTTGCACAACTTATCGCCGCCGCCGGGAGGTACGGAGCCTAGACTGTTCACATTGTTCCCTTACGAAAAGGAAGTGGACTGGTTATCGCTACTGCACACCTTCGATTGTCTGTGCCATGTGGTACTGGACAAAAAGTACCACGGCTTGCGAAAGGAGGAGGATCGCTCTATACCGGCCGCGTGGATGGGACTGGACCTCGAAACATCGGCGCACACAGTGCTGGTCCAGGGGGAGATCAAGAGATGGCGGGACGTGATCAACTTTGACGAAGATCAGCCTGCCTGGTCCATCATCCTTCAGATTTGGAAGGCTTCCGGACTTAAACTAGACGAGGCTCTTGGTTACCCAAGCAGCGACGACATGGAAGAGCTTTTCTTGAAACCGGAAGGGGGTGACGACAGCGATCGCGTGGTCGTGGTCAAGGAGGAGAAAGAAGAGGAGGGCAAGTTGAGATCGCCTGAGCCGGAAGAATCCACGGAGGAACTGCGCGAGGTAACCCGCGGCATGAGTGTGGAGGTACCGGCTAAGGAACGGGGATGGAACTGGGCAAAGCGAACCTACGGCCCCGAATGGAAAAGCAAGACGCAAAAAGGGGCGGTGGAAGGGGAATGCGAGCCTATCCGGAAAGGCAAGAAGCTGCAGCCGGCCCACTTTGTACGCTTTGAGGGCGAGGAGACGGAGAACGAGGTAGAGCGCATGCTGGACTCGGAAATTCTCAAGTGGGCGGTGAGGGAGCGAGCGTTGGCGGCTACCTTTACGCGCCCGGTGGCGGAAAAGGAGGCTACAGAGTCCGGGAAGTTTGAGGACGCACGAGCACAAAAGATTGCTACCCTATGGGCGCAGGGATGCTTCAGAAGGCGCAAGAAGGAGTCTGTACCGGCACGAGACTTATGCCGGGGCAGATACGCAGACGCAACCAAGGAATCGGGAGGAAAGGTATGAAATACAAGAGCCGGCTGGTGGCGAAGGGGTACTCAATGGTACAAAGGGAGCATTACGGACAGCGAACGTTCCCGACTCCATGCACCATGACGATACTTGGCTTTTTTATGTTGGTAACCTTCGACTATCTGGTGCTGGGCAAGTTCGACGTGGGTACAGCCTACATTGAGGCGGAGGTTGAGGAAGAAGGGATGCGGCCCACCTACCTAGTACCACCTTTTGGCTTCGAAGAAGAAGGCTACGTTTGGGCGATGGTCCGGGCTCTCTACGGGAGACCGGACGACGGGAAGAAATGGTGGATGCAAGTACTGGTGCCGTTTATGGTATCGCAGGGATTCGAGCAGCACAAGGCCTTCCCGTGTTTCTTCTTCCGGTGGCGAGCTGGGCAAGACAAGCCTGACATAGAATTCGTTCATGTGGATGACATTATGATGGGATTCAGCAGCGAAGAAGCGAAGGCTGACCTCAAAGCGGCTGGAGAAGGTCGTTTCAAGGTGTTCAAGAGCGAATTGCCTACTGGCGTGGTCGGGATAGACATCGAGGATGGCCGACCTCCGGAGATGGGAAGAACCATCAAGTTATTCCAGGAGACGTTCATACGGGAGGCCAGTGAGCGCCTCAAGACCAAAGATTTGTCACCGGTGGATTCACCCTGGTTGATGCCTGGGTGTCGGAGGGAATGCCCAGCGTGATGGAAGAGTTCTCACCCTATCACATATGCGGAATCCTGATTTGGGTCAGAGTGACTCGACATGAGACGCTGGGGCAGGTGGGGGAGATGGCGCGCGTCATATCCAGGCCAAAGGAGTTCCCATTTCAGGAGGCGGAACAGGTAATGCGGTATCTTCAAGGAACTGCAAAGCGTGGAGTTCGCTTTACCAGAAGGAGAGCACGCTTGACGTCGTACCCAGACGCGAATTGGAAGGGAGACTGGGGAGATCGACGAGCGCGCCTAGCTGTGATTCACTTTATGCTCGGGGGTCGGTGAACACCGTGTGCATCCATCACTGTGGAACTACCTAAGCCACGTGGACCGCGAAGCAAGGAACGGCGGGAGAAGTTGCTAGCCAAGCAACCAGCGTCGATCGCGGAGGCGATGGGAATTTTACCGCCTCCTGAGGAGAAGATGCAGGAGGGACACGTGCGAATGGAAGCGCCTCCGGAGGAATCGACCTGTGAAGCAGAGATCTACGCGTTAGTCGCGTGTCTGCACGGTCAGTAAAAGATCGTGAATTGTATCAACGGAATCGCCGAGGGGAGAGTGGCCAAGGACTTGTCCAAGCAGGGTTGGGGTAAGCCGCCACCGGTGGTGTACGAAGATAACTGTTACAAGGGAGCCATTGATCTGGACAACACCAACATTTATCGCCAGAAGTTAGATCATATCGACCTACGCTATGCATACATCAACGCGATGATCCTGGCGGGAAAGGCGTTGTTGGAGAAGATCGGTTCCGCCGACAACTACTGCGATGCCAATACCAAGCGGCAGCGGGGACCGAAGTACGCGAAGATGACAGGAAAGATTTCGCAACCGTGATAGGTGAGACTTTTGAAAGAAGACTCGTGTGTACTAAGTCATTAGTATTAATGTCATCACTTGAAGGGGGAGCTTAGGAAGTGAGTCACGAGTCAGGGTGATGAGATTAATACAACCGGAAAATACGTTACTACGGCCCAGTTAATAATAATAGTTATAGTTCATAGTGTGGGAAAAGTAGTAATTACTGGTGTGGGTGGCAGTGGTGGCGCAAATGCAAATATGTCACGTTTGGACACCTGAAATTTTGAATTAGAGACCTGCATGAGCTGTTTCGTTCGTTTGGCGTGCTTTTGTCTGTGTTGATTGATTTTCCTATTAAAGGACGTTTGGAGCTGGTTATTTAGTCAACCGGGGACGCCTGGGAGACGTTAAACAGGCTTCTAATCTTGCAAATACTGTTCAACTTCTTCAGAAAATAGAAGTGTAAACTTGAAGTAAAAACTTGAAAGTTTAACACAATATTAATATTTCGGTCCGGTACGGTATTACGGTAAAATACGAAAAGGAAACAAAAGGAAAAAGAACAAGGATTGAATGCATGTGACTCATGATAGTAATAGCTCTGACAGCAGTAGTACACATAGTAATATAAACAGGAGTAATGGTAGTGGCGGTACGATATATGTCATATATGTAAGAGGAAGTAGTACATAGTATAAAAAGCAGTGGTATTAATATTAGCAAAGGAAGACTCTAAGGATAGTTCATCTATAAATCACTGTTTTTGGTGTACTAGTATAAGAAAACACGACATATTTACCTATCTGCGCCTACATGAAGGACGGTAATAGTTCATATATCAACTAGTATTGTATTTAGCAGTGTTGAGCTTAGATCGGGGGCCAGAACAGAATAACTAATATATACCAAATTCTACTTGTGTGTATATCTGCCACCACATAGTGTGTCCAGTTATTGTTCTGTTCTTCATTACCAACCATTCATTATATATCTCCGTTTCCATATGATTATTGTATTGTCATAAATGTCAATCTTCGGTACTAGGTTCTACACCTACTTTACCTACTAGTGGCAAGTATTCTATCATTAAAAGTTGATTAGTGAAAAAAAAAAAAAAGTAACCAGCATAGAATCAAAGTTTTCACTCGCCTATCTAACCATAATATTACTGTATAATTACATAAGTATGATGTATTAATATGATGAAGGGTTCTGTATTAGCCAAGCTTTCTTTTGTAATGCCAGGCACCCTTTGACGTAAGCTTACATATGAAATCTGATAAATTTGCCACTGTACTCTGGTTCTTCTCCATTTGTTTGCCGGTTTGCGGTGCCCTGTTATTACTGATGTTCGCCTTCTTACATGCTTCCTTTTCAACTGTGCGAACAGCAATGTTCTTCAACTATAAAAGCAGTTGACAGTGGAAAATAATTCTAAGAGTGAGCCCAGCTTGGAAGACCTTCAGATCTACCGCTTTGACTTTTTCTTCTTGGATTTCTTTTCTTTCTTTTTGTGTGCCTTATCCTTGGCCAGTTCGTCTGTGCCGGGCAGATGCAAGGTCTCTTTTTGTTTATGGGCCTTTTCCTTGGCTAGTTCGTCTGCGCCGGGCAGATGCAAGGTCACCGCATCTCCCTCGGAAGCGACCGTATCTCGTAAAGGCTCTTGCTTCTGCTCCCTGCAGTGATCTTCGCAGTACCTATCAAGCAAGACAGTGGTGAACTGCAAAACCAAAGATTAGCGCATACCCACGCCTGAAGGTCGCCTGCGAGCATCCGTCCATCTTGCATGAAGGATCCAAGGAGAGGTTTGATCCCTTGTTTGTGTTCTTGTTCTCTTTATCACGATCATTCCTTTTCTTTTTTGACGATCCTTCCTTTTTCTCTTTTGACGATGCTTCCTTTTTCGCTTTTGAAGATTTTTTGGCTTTTGGTGCTTCCTCATAATCAACTTCCTTACCTTTGGCGTAGAAGCTCCTCTGGATGTCAAGCCAAGAGGATGTGCTGGACTGGGGCTCCTCGAAGCTGGCGCAGGGCTGTCGGACCAGCTGTTGGAAGCTGATCACGTCCTGGCTGATGGGCGCAGCTTTGCGCACCCCTTGTAACATGCGCTGCGCGAGACGCTTCGAAACTTGATAGCGCTCGTCCAGATCAATGCTCACGCACTTTCTTGCAGTGGAAGTATTCTCGGCTTCTGTCTTTTGCGCCCTGTTGTTTGAACGCAAAAAAACGTCAAGGAAAGGTTGTAGATCCTGTGAGGGCGGGAAGACACAGAGACAAAGGGCGATAAGCTCAAAGCCCATGGCCACCTGAGCCGGTTCTGAGTTGCCTCGAATCTGCTTCATAGTGCAGACGAAGATATCATCCCTAATCTCGGCGTACCGAAAACCATCTAAGAGAAGTTCATGAGTCTTGGCCAAGAGGCTGCCAACGCTGCCACGCATGGCTACCACCATTTGGACCGTTTCATAACAATTCAAAACTACCTTTGTGTACACACTATCTTCTAGTCTGGACCTTGCAGGCAAGAGAAGCGGAGAGTGTATGTACTGAGTTTGATGGCTGAGCATGTTCAAAGCTCGTGTCTGCGCGCTGCCAAACCATTTCTCTCGTCCCCAGTCCAAAGGTTCCTTGAGCCGTGGGAAGCGCTCTAATTGATATTTGGTCCGGAAGTCAGGATTGGCGCACTCGCGATCTCTGCGCTTGATGAAGCACCGCACAGCCTGCTCAATGTCATTCCGCCTGACAGCTTTCTTGAATTGGGCATCCAGAAACTCTTCCCGTGGCCCTGCTAGCAGCATGCTGAGGTACGCCAGATCCTTGGATTTCATGTTCACCTCTTCTGCAGCCCTCACTACCACCATGCAACTTCTTGCGTCTAGTGTCTCTCGCGCTTTGGTGCATTCGATCTCTATTCTAGTCAAGCGCGTCAGCAGTCTTCGGGCATCGCTCATCATGGAGCCTTTGTAGCCCACAATGTCCGCCCCCTGAATGGCCTGCTCCAGTGTTTTCTTGTCCACCTTTTTCAAGGCCTCCTTCAGATTGGCGCGGGCCTTCGCGATTTGTTCACATAGAAACTTGACTTGCCGCACATCCGGAGTGTCGTAGTTAAATGAATCACAGAATTCTACCGTTGCCTTCAGTTTCTGGTGATCCAAGGTCTCGATGGCGCGTTTGATCATGGCCTTGGCCCGCGTCACGTTTTGCAGAAGGGTGCGTGCAGCCACCACAACCGCGTCCTCCAGTGAAATGTCTCGGGCCATGTCTAGGGCCTTCTCCAGATACTCCACGTTTTGTTCCGTGATGGCTAGTTCCAGCGCATCCTGGCAGTCCAGAATAGCTTCCAGCAACTGCTGGCACTTGAAAGTTTGCTTGGTCCTGTAACCTTCCTCTGCGCATACTTGCAGCACCTTCTCCAAGCGCGCCCTGTCCTTGCTACGAAAAGCCTCCGCCATTTCTTTCTTGACAGCGGGGTCCATGCGTTCCTCCACATACCGCTCCAGCTGGTCCCTCGCCCTCTCTGCAGCCTTGGACTTGAGTCGCAGCTCGTCCGCCTCCACCACCCACCTGGCCAGTTCCTCGAAGTGCGCCTCCTGCGCCTCCTTCCCGTCCAGCACCCCCACCTCCACCGCACACAAACTAGCCAGTGCCTTATTGATACTTTGTGTACGGATCTTGATTCCTGCCACCAACTCGAGCGTCTTGTACTCCTGCGCGCGGTAAAGGATGCGACTGATACCAACCTGCACGTTGGCTCGGTCCAGCTTCATGTGCTGGATCACATACTCACACATTTCCTTGGCTGGTAGCTGGTCTAGTCCTTTCCCCTCAGGCAAGATCCCGTCTTGGTCCGCGAAGATGCAGCGGTATCTGGGCAAAAAGCAATTGTTGAGAGCGACATTTGATATACAAGACAATCGACCTGTCTGCGAACGCTTCATGCTTCATGCGGAAGGGGAAGCCTTGCTTGCGAATGGCGACGGCCTCGAATACACCCGAGTAGAGCAGCTGGTCGTAGCACCTCCTGGTCACGAATTCGCGAGCCTTCTTTCCATCGTTGGGCTTGATACAACGCACGTAGTGTGGTTCCGTTTTGTTTAGAGCATACATCAAGTCATTCAATTGCTTCTGGAACTGTTTGGAAAGTGAGTACTTGCGCTCTTTGGCAGAGAGCGCAGCGTCTGGAGGAAAGAGGACTTGCATATGTTCCTTGCGGGAGGTGCTGAGCAATTCCATCAGGTCTTCCGTCAAGGTGTCTCTGTTCTTTTCCAGAAATCCCCTCCCGTCGTACGACACCTTCCCTGCGTAGTGCCGGATTACGAACCAGTCGGGTTGCTGTCGGACACTTTCATATACCTGGTTGCTTTTTTGGTGCTGCTGCAGCTTATTCAGAAAGGTTCTATCGCTGCCACCAGGCATGACTAGCTCTTCGTCGAGCAGAGGCAGCACCCCGGTGGGTTTCTTGGTGATCAGGTCCAGCATGGGTTGGTTGTCGATGAACTCCACGTGACGGTACTTTATCTTCTCTGCTTCATAGATCTGCTCCTCCAGTTTGAAGGTATGCCTGTTAAAGTGCTGCTGGAGCATCTCGTTGGTGAAATTTATGCACAGCTGCTCAAAGGAGTTGTGTTCAAATATCTCAAAGCCGAATATGTCCAAGATCCCTATGTAGCGCTGTCCACTCTGCACACAAGCACAGCATGCATACTATGAGAGGTGGAAAACCGCAAGGCTTACGCTCACCATTCGAGTTACGGCGTCGCCCATAGACTGGTTAATGCGCTGCACGAGCCAGTCGAAGTTAGCGCCGTAGAGGAATTTGGCCAGCGCGTCCGCCGAGTCTCTGGCTTCCTTGGCAGTCATTGTGACCTGCGTGCTCTGGTGCCCCTTGATGCGCAGCTGCCTCACCTTGAGCGCTCTTTCTAGCTGCTGTGTCGTCAGGCCCAACAGGTCCGCTGCAAAGGCGACTTGCTGCGTGTTGCTCAGCTGCACCTCGCCTCTGCCTGAGGGAGGGTCCCGGAAGTCCACGTTTCCCAAACACAGCACCGCAGCCACCACACTGAGGATCGCCTTGTTTTCCTGTGGCGGGATGCCCAACTCCCGGAACGCCTTGTGCAGCTCCTCCCAATCCCTCTCGTCGTCCAAACAGGCAACTGTGCAGCATGTCTGTGCATAACGGTAGTGCTCGGGATTCTGGAGGTGGAAGCTTGCGCGAGTTTTGGCGTCGGCTTTGGTGATTTGGTAGAAGATGTGGAAGTTGCGCTCGTTGGCTTGTTGGTGCACAACGCGAATCTTCTCGAGTAGGTAATTCGTTGTGAGCGACCCTGCGATCTTGTTCTGCTGGTTGAAGAAAACCTTCACAAACTTGCCGAAGCGAGAGGAGTTATCGTTGCGAATGGTCTTGGCATTACCAAAAGCCTCCAGAATGGGGTTGGCCTGCAGCACCTTCCTCTCCACATGGCTCACGCTGCCGGCCACATGCGCCAGATAGCGCAGACACTGCTTGGTAGCCTCCGTCTTGCCGGCACCCGACTCGCCGCTGATGACGATGCTCTGGTCCTGGCCGAAGTTCGACAGGCCGTAGAAGGCGTCGTGTGCGATGTTGTAGATGTGCGGCGCCACGTCGTCGTCCACTTCTTTCTTGGCGTACACTTTCATCATGTGCTCCGAGTACAACTTGTCGATCCAGGTGTATGGGTTGACTGCGATAAGAATATTGCCCACAGCGGTGTAGATAAGGTCCTTGTTAAAGCGATGCTTGAGTGCGTGCAGGATGTGTGGCGGGCTCATGCAGTCGAGCAGCACCAAGTCCTCGGGCACGCGCGCCAGCGAGGAGCGCTGCAACGGCTGCAGCTCGGCGCGCGGCCGCCAGCTGGTGCTGGAGTCCTCGAAGCAAACCAGCACGCGCTTGCCGCGCTCCTCCGTCACACGACCCGCCAGGAAACACTCCTTCTCATCGGGGACCCAGTACCTGCCAAACAGAGACGGACATAGATTTGCAAGGAAAAGTACATAGTTGACGTCTTTGCATACACACAAACGACGTCAACCCATGTCCTGGTTAAATTTGTTATGCGTATACCGGATTGTATTCTTTAATATTATGATGGCATGCCTGAAGCACGCATAAATGAAGGTATTGCCCGTTGACATGGTACCTCAAATAGGAAACGAGAGCTGAAATGGAGCGAGCGAGCGAGCGAGCGAGCGAGAGAGAGAGAGAGAGAGAGAGAGAGAGAGAGAGAGAGAGAGAGAGATGGCACCAGCTGCCCGAGCTGTTGAGTTCCTCGGCGCTCATGAGCTCCTCCGGCTTGCCCCAGCTTGTCTCCCCTAAACACAGACACTCAGACTGAGCTTCAAACAACTACAAGGAAAACCCTACAACACCAACAAGTAGTGTAAGAGAGAGAGAGAGAGAGAGAGAGAGAATGGGGAGGTGGAAAGAGGTAAGGAGAGTAAAAGGAGCAGAAGGCAGACAATTGAAAAGAAAGTCCAAAAGAAGGAAAGCAGTGAAAAAATAAAAGCAGAAAAAAAATGGTTGGATGGATGGAATGATGGGTAGAGAGAGCGAAGGAGGTTGGGGGAACGAAAAATAAGAAAAGACAGACAGAAAAATAAGCAACTGAAAAGAATGAAAGAAAGCATGCAAGAAAAGGAAAGAAGTAAAGAGAAACAAAAATAAAGATATGATTAGATGGATGGACGGATGGATAGATAGGCAGATAGATAGATGGATGGATGGATGGATGGATGGATATGATAGATATGTTTGGTCTATCAGCTCTGCATATCCCAAGACATATGCATCCATTCCATCCCGCCACCCGGAGGTGACTGGGCAGCGGGCTGGAGATGGGCACTGAGCCCGATGGATGGATGGATGGATAGATAGATAGATAGATAGATAGATAGATAGATAGATAGATAGATAGATAGAAAGATAGATAGATAGATAGGTAGGTAGGAAGACAGGTCGGTTGGTTCATTGGTAGATTGGTAGGTAGATGTCTGGAAAGGTGAATATATATGCATACGTATATAGTAAGACAGTTGGATGGATTTTTTTAGAAATATCTACGTTGGTTAACAGTTATATAAGCGCTGATCTTTTCGTAAATCTATCCACCCATGCATCCCCATTCCTACCTTTACATCCATGCCATCCTTCATTCCCATTCAATCGCTCAAATGAATCTATCCATGCAATCCTGTAAATACACAGGATTTGCTGTGCAAGTGTAGGCGCATGGGAAGACAACATTATATAAATTCATCCAACATTTATGCATCTATCCATCCATCTGTTGTATAAGAGCGACTGTTGGATTGGATGAAAAGAGATGATTGGTTTGAAATAATTGAAAATTTTTAAGAGAGAGATGGACGCCGGGGGGGGGGGCACATCGAAATGCAGAGAACTCACAAAGTTCTGTGGCGACTGGCTTCTGGTGGCCAACAGCAAGCCATCAATAGCACACTTCCCCCGCCAGGCAGTACACTTGGAATCCTCCAAGTTAGCAAATCTTTCATCAATCACTGTGCGTGCTTGCATGCGGGTACATGTACCCGAACAAAGAAAGAGATC
>WBZZ01004852.1:62500-72500 GCA_019918135.1 Paulinella micropora | reverse complement strand
CCGTCCCTGCGCAGTTCGTCGCTATCCCGGCTGAGCCTGCCCGCCTCGGTCCCCGTCAAGCGCAGCATCAGCAGCCCCGGCGTCCGTGAGTTGCCCTCCCCGGTCAATGGTTTGCAAACGATTGGCGAGGTGTCTGCCGATGGCGACCTCTCGCTCTTGGGGCTCGAACCCCTCGATGCCACGCCTAACTCGTCGCCCTCGTCCGACTGCTCCTCTTCGCCCTCCGGCACTCGCTCCACAGGCTTCTCGGCAGCACCGTTTTTGCTCTGCGTGGTACTGCAGCCCGCAAGTTCCGGGGAGCTCAAGTGCTGGACGGAGCTATTTGAGCGCGCTGTGGAGGCCAACCGCACCAGGTCTCTAGTGGCAGGGCAGGAGGGCGACGAGGCAGAACAGGGGGAGGGAGTCCCCAGACAAAGCCCCAGACAAAGGAGGCAGAGGAGCCTGAGTGGGAGCGAGTACTTGAACAGCAGCAGCCGCTCCAGGCAGGGCACCGGGAGGGCCCAGCGCGGCTGGAACTCCCTGCTAGAAACTTGGAAGCGTAAGCAGGGCTGGGTGGCACAAAAACGAGCGGGTAATGCGCCCAGCTCGCCCTCACAGCAGGGGCGATCGCTGCGAGCCAGCACGCTGCGGGGCAAAATCATCATAGAAAGCCATGCCGAGACGGCAAGGAGCTCGCCCTACCCAGGGACAGAGCCCTCCGTGGCAGAGGAGGAAAAAGAGAGCGACTTGGAAAAGCTGTTGGGCTACAACGTAGATTGGCAAAGCAGCCAGGTAGCATGTTGTATATATTTTCATCTGCATCCATGCAGTTTACTCCTCGCTCACTCAATCAACAATAAACATACGTTCATATGTATTTATTTATGCATGCATATTATATTGAAAAAATGAACACACATAGGCGTTTTTTACATATGAATGTACTCATAGAATGTGTGTCTGTGTGTGCCTTGTCTGTGCGGGTACGACACAACTTGTATCTATGCGTCCTTATGTTTGCGCTTTGTACGCAAAGGTCAAAAATGTGCAAAGTGATCACACTCTCGTTTTCTATCTTCTTGCACTCACGTTTCAAAATATGCGCATCAAGGTTTAAGTTCTCGCGTACACATCAGATTGCTTCAGCTGTCCTTTCCGCCGTGCACTCTCATTTTCTGGAAAAATGTGCAAAGTGGTCACACTCTCGTTTTCTATCTTCTTGCGCTCACGTTTCAAAATATGCGCATCAAGGTTTAAGTTCTCGCGTACACATCAGATTGCTTCAGCTGTCCTTTCCGCCGTGCACTTTCATTTTCTGGGCTCCTGATTCTCTAAGAACTTGGTCTGTAGCAGGTGCACGTCAGCTCAGAGCGTGGTTGGCGGGGCTGGATGGCTATGTTGGGCTGTCTGCTAGGAGCCCGCGCTGCTTGAGGAGTTTCTGCGCCGCGCCGGATTCGAGCGCGCCAGTGCAGTCACCCAAATGACGATGGTCCCCTTTCTCCTTTCATTTCTCTGTTTTTTCTGTTTGCTCAGCTCCTGCTCTCCTGTATTCCGCAGCTGCGCTTCCTGCGCGGCCGGGACGGGAATGTGGAACACGCCTTAGACTACCTGCAGCCGTACTTGAAATGGCGGCGAGAACGAGGCGTGGACGAGATGAAAACCGCCTGTCCCCACATGCCGCTCGAGCACTTACTGCGACAAAACATGTTTTTCGCCTTCCATGGAACAGACAAGATGGGCCGGCCAATCTATATTGAACGAACAGGCAAACTGCAGGCACATATAGACTTGTTACACTTACATGTACATAAAGTTATGATGTGCATGTATATACGAATGCATACATGATGTGTACATGCCAGTAGGGAGTTCAAAAAGAAAAGAACGGGACTACAAGGGGCTGATTCTGCATTTGCTGATACGCAGCGAGAAAGGATCAATATAGATATTTTGTTTTTGTTTAACGATATTTTGTTCTGCGTGGGTTGTATTTGCATGCATGCGCTGTGGTAGGGATGACGCGACCGGACCTGGCGCAGTGGATGAGCGTTGGACAGCTGGAAGAGGTGCACACCTATTTCATGGAGGACTTGGTCTTTGCGCGTTTGGAGGAGGCTTCCCAGCGCCGAGGCAGCCGTGTGGAAGGGGTGTTCTTGATGGACTGCAAAGGCCTGGGCGCTTCTTCGCGTGCACTCCTCAAATTCATCAGAGCCTCGGTCGGACCTCTACGCGCATCCATTCTGCATATACCGCAGTGAAATGTAAAGAGCACTTGTTTCCTGCTGCTTGGCAGATCAAAATCGACCAAAGCTTTTACCCCGAAACCCTTGGAATCATGTAAGCCGAATGTGCTGATACGTTTTTTTTTATCCATTCCCAAACCCAACTCTTTTCATGCGTAATAGGTACATGATCAACTGTCCGTGGATATTTCCCTCCATCTGGTTAAGCCCCAATCCTACCAACATTCGCCTTCAACCCATCCGACTCCAGGTCCATGGGTTCTCGTTGTTGTCCTGCAGGGCTTTGCTTCGTCCGCTGCTGCATCCGGAGTCCGCCGAGAAGATCGTGGTGCTGGGCTCCGACTATCAACAGGCAACATCACCGCACACACGTCACTAAGTTCGGCGCGATGTGCGTATTTAGGAGCTACTGCAGGCAGTTTCTGCTGCTAGTCTTCCACGGGAGTATGGTGGCTTGTGTGAGTGCGCCGCGCCCTCCTGTGTGCCGTCGCCTTTTGCATTTAATCCCGGCAAACTGTCTCTGATGCCGCACCAATGCAAAGTGCTGGAATTGCCCTGGCCCCCCACAAGATCCATGATGCAAGAAGTGTTGGAAACTTGGGGCATCTCGGGTCAGAGATCGGAAACGAGTTCGTATGAGGATCAGGTGGAGTGGCGCTGGGATCTTTCAGCCAGTTCAGAGGCACATGTGCACGTGGTTTGGATACCGGAGGTGCCTGGTGTGTCCGACAAGGCAAGGGAAGAGGTTAAGCCTGTGGTGAGGCTGCTGCAGCCAGGAATGGACCCATCTCATAAGACGGGCGTGGAAGTTGTCGCCAAGAGACTAATCGAGGTGCCTCTGCATGGCCGGTGGCCTCCTCCCGAGTACTTTACCAGAGACAGTCGCCCTTTTAACTTCCAGTCATTCAATGCAGAGGCAGAGAGCAAAGAGGCACGGCACGTTCCACGCACACAGAAAGGAATTCTGCAGATCAGGTATGACGCACGCAGGGACAATACAGAGAAGGGGAAAGACATAACAAATGCATGGTCATGAAACGCCCTTCGCCTTCACCTGTTTTTTGAATGCACGCAAGATCACTGATGAGAAAGATTTGTGACTCGCAAACCCTCGAAAATCACGACGTGCGAATCTTCTTGAATACTTGTTTTCCTGCTCAACGCTTCAGTCCATTATTTTTATCGAATGAAAGCCCGATGCTCAGTCATTCAATCAGTGGGTTGCTCGTGGGCCTGTGCAGAATAAGCTGTGAGCCAGGATCCACATCTCGACCGCAGTGGACTGCCGCACAAAAACAGGTTCAACACATATTAACACCTGTATTAGAGGCTCTAGCATGTAGTGGCTCATTCAAATCGTCGCCTTACCAATGAACGCACACTCTCATGCTCATCGCCGCTATGCTGTCGCTGTCAAGTGACTGGTTGGATTGCGTCTTGCAGGTGGTCCAGTATTTGACTGGGCTCCATCCGGTGCGTTCCCCACACAACCTCTCTTCCATGCACAGGTAATCAACTTTTCACCTCAAAAGAAGATCTCTTTTCGCTTATTAAACCTTTTAAGACGAGCTGAACCAGTCTTTCTTACCGTCTTTCAGCTTTGTGAGTGATTGTGAGTGATTGTGAGTGATTTGTTTGTTCGCAGTAGTATTGGGATTCAAGCCAAAAGAAGCGATGTTTGTAAATTGATGAGTTGTGATAGCCTCTAACCAACCTGTACCCGGCTTAGACACCGTTGGCAGCGTGGCGAAGGAAAAGATAACACGGCAAAGAGGAAAAAAGAAAAAAAGAAAAACAGAATGTATTTTAAGGGTAAATCAGAATATAGAAAGGAAGAGGAAGGAAGAACTTGAAAACAAGGAAACAACAAGGGGTTGTTTGGCGATACCGTGTCCTATGTCGCCCACCGCAAGTGTTTCGTCAGATACGATTTTCATTCATAAAAGATAGTAGTTCTCCTCTTCTTCGTCTCTTTTCATCACTCTCCTCCTGGTTGAGGAGGAAGAGGAGGAGGAGGATGAGAAAGAAGAAGAAGAAGAAGAAGAAGAAGAAGAAGAAGAAGAAGAAGAAGAAGAAGAAGAAGAAAAGAGAAAAGAAGAAGAAGAAGAAGAAGGCAACAACATCACCTCCTCTTCCTCCTCCTCTTCCTCCTCCTCTTCCTCCTCCTCTTCCTCCTCCTCTTCCTCCTCCTTTTCCTCCTCCTCGTCCTCCTCCTCTTCCTCCTCCTCTTCCTCCTCTTCCTCCTCCTCTTCCTCCTCCTCTTCCTCCTCCTCTTCCTCCTCCTCTTCCTCCTCCTCTTCCTCCTCCTCTTCCTCCTTTTCTTCCTCCTCTTCCACCTCTTCCTCCTCTTCCTCCTCTTCCTCCTCCTCCTCCTCCTCCTCCTCTTCCTCCTCTTCTTCTTCCTCCTCCTCCTCCTCCTCCTTCTCCTCCTCCTCCTCCTCCTCCTCCTTCTTCTTCTTCTTCTTCTTCTTCTTCTTCTTCTTCTTCTTCTTCTTCTTCGTCTTCGTCGTCGTCGTCTTCTTTCTTTCTTCTTTCTTCTTTCTTCTTTCTTCTTTCTTCTTTCTTTCTTCTTTCTTCTTTCTTCTTTCTTCTTTCTTCTTTCTTCTTCTTTCTTCTTCTTTCTTCTTTCTTCTTTCTTCTTCTTTCTTCTTTCTTCTTTCTTCTTTCTTCTTCTTTCTTCTTTCTTCTTTCTTCTTTCTTCTTCTTTCTTCTTTCTTCTTTCTTCTTTCTTCTTTCTTCTTTCTTCTTTCTTCTTTCTTCTTTCTTCTTTCTTCTTTCTTCTTCTTCTTCTTCTTCTTCTTCTTCTTCTTCTTCTTCTTCTTCTCCTCCTCCTCCTTCTCCTTCTCCTCCTTCTTCTTCTTCTTCTTCTTCTTCTTCTTCTCCTCCTCCTCCTTCTCCTTCTCCTCCTCCTTCTTCTTCTTCTTCTTCTTCTTCTTCTTCTTCTTCTTCTCTTCTTCCTCTTCTTCTTCTTCTTCTTCTTCTTCTTCTTCTTCTTCTTCTTCTTCTTTCTCCTCTTCTTCCTTCTTCCTTCTTTCTTTTTCTTCTTTCTTCCACCCACGTCCTGTTTTCTTTCTTGCGCTTCTTGCTCTTCTTCGTCTTGCCTTTCTTGTTCTTCTTTCTTGCTCTTCTTCTCTTTCTTCTTCCTCTTCTTTTTTTCTCTTCTTTCTTTCTTCTTCTTTCTTCTTCTTTCTTCTTCTTTCTTCCTCTTCTTCTTTCTTCCTCTTCTTCTTTCTTCCTCTTCTTCTTTCTTCCTCTTCTTCTTTCTTCCTCTTCTGGTTCACACAAACTATGATTTATTCCGATTGGGGTGCGAAAAAAAAAGGAAATTTGGCATTCAGGACACTCTCCTAACGCAAATATTTGCGTGAATTCCAAAAAATCATATCAGCATCAAGATCGAGTCTAGGGCTAACCACCCTGCAAATATGACCTCCGAACCCCTCCTCGTTCCCACAAACCATGATTTATTCCGACAGGGGTGCCAAAATGGTGGGTGGGTGGGTGGGTGGGGTACACAATTTTCATTTTCCCCCTCCCTCCAAACCCCCCACCCCCTTCACACCAACACCTTTCAGGGATAATAATAATAATGATAATAATAATAATAATAATAATAATAATAATAATAATAATAATAATAATAATAATAATAATAATAATAATAATAATGTATCTCCTGCCAATTGCTGAGCCAAAAGGCCATGTGCATCCAGTCCTCCATTCCATAAGGAAAGTCTCCACACCAATCGGTGGAATAAAGGAAGTGACGGCATAGAACATTACTCTAGGAGCTTTATACCAATCAGCCCATTGAAAAGGACCAATGGCCTATGTACTCCCTAAATAATAATAATAATAATAATAATAATAATAATAATAATGATAATGATAATAATGATAATTATAATAACTAGGGGCTGCGCCAACACCTGAAAGGATGGTTTGCGGTGCGCTTCGCGCACCCCCCCCCCCCCCCCCCTCGGGGTGGGGTTCCCGGGGGAAGAGCCCCCCGGACCCCCCCCTTTCCCGTCGACAGGGTACGTTCAATTGCCGGAGGTACCAGAAGAATGCAAGTGTAAGCTCTGGTGGCACAAAAACCTAAAATCTCTGGTTTTTGTGCCACCCGCCACCAAAGCTTTTTTGTCTCCGAAGAGCGCACCCAGAGGTGTCGGGTACACCAAACAACAGCCTGAAACTCCCTCGGGTGTGCGCAAACGGCGCCTGGTGGCGCAAAAACATCAATTTTGCGGTGTGTAGGGCACCCGACGCAATATTTTTCATATTTTCGAAGAGAGCTCATCAAGAAGTATCGGATACACCAACTATCACCCGCTAACTTCCTCTGGTGTGCGCAAACGGCGCCTGGTGGCACAAGACCTCATTTTTCTGGTGTGGGTGCCACCCGCGAAAAAAACTGGTACGTGCACTGGTGTGCGTGCCACACGCGAAAAAAACGCCGGGCTGGGGTTCCGGGGGGAATGCCCCCGGACCCCCCCTTTCCCATCCACAGGGTACGTTCAATTGCCGGAGAGTGCCTGGTGGCACAACCTCATTTTTCTGGTGTGTGGGTGCCACCCGCGACCAAAACTGGTACGTACAATCGCCGGGCTGGGGTTCCCTGGGGGAGTGCCCCCCCCTCTGCCCCGTCGACAGGGTACGTTCAATTGCTGGAGTCACCGGCAAGTACTGCAAAAAAACAAGGAATTTGGCATTCAGGACATCCCCTAACAATAATAATTATAATAATAATAATAATAATAATAATAGTGCTTCTCTGTCAATGGCTGATGCAAATCTGCACATGCGCCTCCATCGTCTCACCCGTGAGGGGAGTACGAAGAATTGACGATAAGCTCTAATGACACCCCCGCAAGTGCAGTTCCAACACTTCCAGACGGGCCGGTATGTTCAATGAAAATACTGGTCCAGACGGATCGGTATGTTCAATGAAAATACTGGTGGCACCGACGGGAATCGAACTGGCGACAGGGCCCAGATGGTAGAACTTGACCACTGGGCTATCACGGTGTCCATAATAATAATAATAATAATAATAGTGCTTCTCTGTCAATGGCTGATGCATTTCTGCACATGCGCCTCCATCGTCTCACCCGTGAGGGGAGTACGAAGAATTGACGATAAGCTCTAATGACACCCCCGCAAGGGCAGTTCCAACACTTCCAGACGGGCCGGTATGTTCAATGAAAATACTGGTCCAGAAATAGAACGGTATGTTCAATGAAAATACTGGTGGCACCGACGGGAATCGAACTGGCGACAGGGCCCAGATGGTAGAACTTGACCACTGAATAATAATAATAATAATAATAATAATAGTGCTTCTCTGTCAATGGCTGATGCATTTCTGCACATGCGCCTCCATCGTCTCACCCGTGAGGGGAGTACGAAGAATTGACGATAAGCTCTAATGACACCCCCGCAAGGGCAGTTCCAACACTTCCAGACGGGCCGGTATGTTCAATGAAAATACTGGTCCAGAAATAGACCGGTATGTTCAATGAAAATACTGGTCCAGAAATAGACCGGTATGTTCAATGAAAATACTGGTGGCACCGACGGGAATCGAACTGGCGACAGGGCCCAGATGGTAGAACTTGACCACTGGGCTATCACGGTGTCCATAATAATAATAATAATAATAATAATAATAATAATAGTGCTTCTCTGTCAATGGCTGATGCATTTCTGCACATGCGCCTCCATCGTCTCACCCGTGAGGGGAGTACGAAGAATTGACGATAGGCTCTAATGACACCCCCGCAAGGGCAGTTCCAACACTTCCAGACGGACCGGTATGTTCAATGAAAATACTGGTGGCACCGACGGGAATCGAACTGGCGACAGGGCCCAGATGGTAGAACTTGACCACTGGGCTATCAATAATAATAATAATAATAATAATAGTAATAATAATTAACCACTGGGCTATCGCGGTGCCAATAATAATAATAATAATTATAATAATAATAGTGTATCTCCTGCCAATTGCTGAGCCAAAAGGCCATGTGCATCCAGTCCTCCATTCTATAAGGAAAGTCTCCACACCAATCGGTGGAATAAAGGAAGTGACGGCATAGAACATTACTCTAGGAGCTTTATACCAATCAGCCCATGGAAAAGGACCGATGGCCTATGTACTCCCTAAATAATAATAATAATAATAATAATAATAATAATAATAATAGTGCTTCTCTGTCAATGGCTGATGCATTTCTGCACATGCGCCTCCATCGTCTCACCCGTGAGGGGAGTACGAAAAATTGACGATAAGCTCTAATGACACCACCGCAAGGGCAGTTCCAACACTTCCAGACGGGCCGGTATGTTCAATGAAAATACTGGTGGCACCGACGGGAATCGAACTGGCGACAGGGAATAATAATAATAATAATAATAATAATAATAATAATAATAATAGTGCTTCTCTGTCAATGGCTGATGCATTTCTGCACATGCGCCTCCATCGTCTCACCCGTGAGGGGAGTACGAAGAATTGACGATAAGCTCTAATGACACCCCCGCAAGGGCAGTTCCAACACTTCCAGACGGGCCGGTATGTTCAATGAAAATACTGGTCCAGATGGATCGGTATGTTCAATGAAAATACTGGTGGCACCGACGGGAATCGAACTGGCGACAGGGCCCAGATGGTAGAACTTGACCACTGGGCTATCACGGTGTCCAAAATAATAATAATAATAATAATAATAATAATAATAATAATAATAATAATAATAATAATGTATCTCCTGCCAATTGCTGAGCCAAAAGGCCATGTGCATCCAGTCCTCCATTCCATAAGGAAAGTCTCCACACCAATCGGTGGAATAAAGGAAGTGACGGCATAGAACATTACTCTAGGAGCTTTATACCAATCAGCTTTGTGTAACTTATAATACATCCTAACAACCTTCACCACTCAGGTAAACGATTAAGTGTAAAATATAGGATTTAAGGCCCTACTATGGGGTCTAAGCTTCCAACCTTCCCTCATACATTTTTTATCAAGTTATCCTAATATAACAATTTGAAACCGGAAGTATTCTTCAAAACCGGAAATGTAATAAGAATTCATCTTAAAATACATTTAATAACAAGGAATCACTTCCACGAGTGAATTTCCGTAAAAACTAATAGCGAAACAACGATGTAGTATACTGTGGGTGTTACACCGTGAACTTGAATGGCAGGATGTTCATATATAATGAAATGATAATTTTCTGTTGGTACAAGAATATCAATTATTGCTGCAATATCGACATTTACGCAAACACTGGTTTAATAAAAAACTTGCCACTTGTACCACACATTCAACACAACAAAAATTATGACTCGTGGCGGACTTTTTCGATTTTGTGTCACTTTTTGACTTCGATTTTGAGTAACTTTTTTGTTTTTATTTATTAGTTTTTATGTCAAAAATTCAAATATATCTGCCAATAATTTCAAATTTATCTGCCAATCATATTTCTGGTGGTGCTTCTGCTAGCGGGGCTCTGAACCACCAGGCCAATAATAAAGACGTCGAAGAGTTTGAATACCTTTGATACTCTCTCGACAACCAAGACACTTCTGCAGCTTGTGAGCTTGAATAGCACAAATAACACACAGGCACTGGGAAAGGGGGCGAGGCGGGGGGGGGGGGGGGGGGGGGGGGGGGGGGTCCGGGCCCTCCAAAAAGTAATAAGAAGTGGGGCTGGCGGGGTTTGGTGCGCGAAGCGCACCGGTAAACCGTCCTTTCAGGTGTTGGCGCAGCC